>JAWZYT010003020.1:0-92500 GCA_034508575.1 Petrolisthes manimaculis | reverse complement strand
GGAATAAAGTATCTGAACTCTGTTGCTGGCTTCTTTTAACAATGTCAGTGATAAACACGATAGTAATAAACAACATTTATTCATTACTATAAAATACATTACTACATAACAATATCTGATATTGGGTGACGTCGACCACCACACACAGTGAAGTTAAAGTTATCCTTCAATTCATACATTTTCTCTCATTGTTGTGTTTACTTTTGGGGATGTTGCAGTGCTTCCATTTTAGGGTAAAATATCTTAAACTAGGATAATAAGACTCTTTTTTAGGGTAGTGTTTAGAGTAATGCCTTATTCGAGATAATTTTAGGGTAATTCATTATTTTAAGTAAAACATCGTTTATAAACATGTCAATCTATCGAAAATTAAGAATAGTACACAAAGTTATAATAGACATGGACAAAAAAGTGGGAATTTAATTAACATTGAGGTTACATGTTTACATTACTTTACAATTCTACCAAACCCATTAAGTTATCCCTAATGCAGTGTATTGGGGAATAACCAAGCTAACTTTAATGTATTTTCTTTCATTGAAGAAAATACAGATCTTAACATACCGGTATATAATCTATTTTAGTTTGTCTTATATATGTTCCTAAATGACTATTTGCAATTATGCATTATATTATTCTAAGTTACGATGTTGCCAACTTTTTAGGGTAATACTTAGTAATTTAGGGTAAATCTGGCTCGAATCTAGGGTAATATTTTCGGAGCTGATGGAAGCCCTGGGATGTTGCCAGAAGCCGCCAACAGTGGTCTAACAGATACATTATTTCCCAACTGTGTTTAAAAAAGGCATAAACTAATGATGGACTCGCAGCATGAGTTTATGAAAGGCTAATCAGTCACAGCAACCCCTCTGCCTCCAGCCTCGACCAGCAGCAGGACAGCAACCTCTCTCTCTCTCTCTCTCTGCTACCGTCCCCGCTTCGCTACACTCACCTCTAGTCCTCTACAGCAGCAACACGGCTCTGCAAGTCTACCTTGTATGTGTTCACCTCACTACCATGTGCTCCTTCTTCTTACTGCCCTGGCTGGTCTTGGAGTGATATGACTTATACACTCGTGATACATCATTTCTGACTAGAGTGTGAGGAGTAGAATGATTCGAATCGTCTGGTATTGTTCATTTCCCCACTCGGTACACATATAGAGGCTGAGTTCGAATGCAGTGTATAATTATGTGTGTGTGATGCCTGCCGTTCGTCTCTGGTCAGGGATTACGGATCACGAGTGTACTACCATACAATAAACTACTGCACTGTGTACCCTGTGAGTTTGAACACCCTTTAACAAATCTATCTATATATCTAAATAAAGAGACTCTGTCTGTCATGCTATACAAATTGTTATGTGACCACCTACACAGCCAGGAATTCATACACGGAAAGTGTGTGACAGTGAGGGGGGACAGAGGATATTTTCGTCACAAAAAACACCCCACTAATTACACATACTTCACTTTTATCGTACGCACGAACATATAACATTATTCCATACTGAAATATACATACAATACATATATTTACCCCTTGGACTTTATATGCAAAATTTCCAAGGGTTCTTCATTATTATCACAAAGGTTATTAATTCAAGATGTTTCACGAATAACATTGATATATTAATTGGGGTAAATAGTTGAGATGCTGATAATTACACTTTGTTGTTTTATTCTTTTATTATTACTTATAATTATTAAAAATTAAAAAGAAGAGATTTTTTTATTATTACTTATAATTATTAAAAATTAAAAAGAAGAGATGCGGATAATTACTCTGTTATTTATCTCTTTATTTATTATTTTCTGGGTAATTATGTTTATAATATATTACCTTTTTGTATTATGATGTTCTTACCTTCTTTATCCACCTAGCCGGATCTGGCAACACTGCTATAAAACGACAATTCTTTCAATAAATACCCTGTTGATTCCTGGGCTGGTAACTATGCCGGGTAGGACTGTCAAGAGGAATCTTGATCTTCACTTTATATTTTGCCAGTCACTGTGAGATGGTAAATATGTACTGTACTGTATACCCCTATTAGCTAGTCCATCCCCCTTCCCCTCCCCCATACATACCTTCCCTCTCCTCCCCTACAAACTCCTCTCCCCCCCCCCTCCTCCTCAGTCCCTCCATCCTTCCTCATTCGTCCCACTTAACAGGGTCTTTCATCCTCAGTCAATCTCTTTCTCTTTCCTTTTTCTCCAACATTCTTCAGTACTCTTCATCATTCGTCCCAACCACTTTATCATAAACTTTATCATCCTACAGGCTCTTCCTTTATTTTTCTCCCACATTCAGCTCGTGATTTTCTAAAATTACTCGGTCCGTAATTTAAATTAATTAAAGGCATTATTTTTTTTTTATTGTAATTGGAGGATGGAGCAGAGTATTGTTGTGGCATCCCATATTTCCCATCAGTCATGCGGGCCTCCCAACCTTATGCGGAGTTATGCCCTTATGACGTATGTTGATAATGTTGTGTTGATGACAGTCAGTGTAGAAGATAGTGTGGTGAGGATAGGACGTTCATACTGCTCCGTGAAGCTGAAATCTATGGGCTGGTATTACGGTTGGTTGTCCGTCTTGATTGGTAAGCATCCGAACGAAGGAGAGTGAACTATAGGGCCACCTCACTAGTCACTGTTGTTCCTCGTGATTTATTTGTCAGCAACCGAACGAAAGAGAGTGAGTTTGGGTCGAACTACCGTTCCGAAAAAAATAAGGTGAGGTTGGGGTGACATTACAGTTGTTGGCTGGTGATTGTGTTTGATGGTAGTTCATGTCCACGTTGTATTAATATTAGACAATAGTATAACCCATGTAAGGGAGAACTTTTTTTTGGTAGTAAATTTACCAACATCGTACTATACCCCATTCACATTTTGAAAGTTATTAACTACAGTTTGTAATGCAATGAACGGCAATAATCGTGTCTTTAAATATATGGTAATAACTGAATTATTGTGCCTGAGCTGTTCAAGGTGTTTACAAGCATCTCGGTGTTTACACTTGTTCGTATAGTTACATATTAGGATGCTTCCAGACAGGTGTTCAAACATCTGCATGTTTAGATTAATGTTGGCAACAGTATATAAACAGTTATTTGGAACCATTAATCAGTAATTTACCATGTAAACAACAAGTAAAGATGATGCCATACTCGCCGCCACACGTGTGCTCCTATATTTGTTGTGAACACTTTTGGCAACATGTGTACAAGCAGGTTTATATAATTATTTAGACAGATGTATGCAGACATACATCTTGGACACAATAAATACTTCACAACAACCCTTCAGCTTGTTAGGCATTGTTTCGTTTACATGTTCGCAACACCTGTTAATTCGAGCTCACGACTCGAAGCACCTATGTTGTCTCGTCCACGTGGATCGGTGTTGCAAACATGTTTACAACCTCTGCTACCAATAGTACCTGGACACAACAGTTCACAACATATTGACAGCTTGTTCGGTGATATGTTGATTACATTTAATCTTTGGATAAAACCAGCAAAAACAGCACGGCACAAAAAAAATAGAAAGGAAAGAAAGGGCTGTTAAAGAATTGAAAGGGAGAGGCCCACATCAATCACTTCAGGAAATGGGGGTTTGAAGAGGCTGAGTGAGAATACTGTACTTGAGTCACTTCATGCTATCAACCCAAATCAATCTTATCAACAAACCTTATAAGAGGGAATTACAATGTTGGTAACTCGAGAGCAGCCGATTCCCCCAAACTATTCCAAGCAACAGACCACCATTATTTTTGTTACCCTGATCATGTTTCCTGGCATATTTTGGAGGAATCAAAGCTCTTCAATGTATACCCAAAGTGTATTACCCCCTTCGGTAGTCAGAAATTTGGAGATAAATGAGTCTTTCAAATATTGCCACTAAACACGACCTATATGAAAGGAGTTTGTTTCGTGGAATGGTCAAGAGGAATCAGAAGTCTCCAATTTTCATACACGATCACAGGGTCCTTAATTCTAATCAGGGTAGCATCACTCTTGAAAGTAGTATGACATTTAATAATAACAAAAATAAAGTTTGTTGACTTCATCCCACATCCATCCACATGTCTATACTTTCCACATCCACTTACACCAGTCCACTTTCTTTACAACCAACATCCACTTACACTAATCCACTTTCTCCACGTTCCATATCCATCCACTTTCTATACGTCCCACAGCCATTCAAACCAATCCACTTTTTCTACATCCTAATCCACTCACATCCATCCCCTTTCTCCACATCCCATATCCACTCACAATAATCCCCTTTCTATACATCCTACATCCACTCACATCAATCCATTTTCTCCACATCCTAATATTATCCACTCACACCAATCCAATTTCTTTTCAACCCAAGTACAGTAACTTACCTTAACCTTAACCTTAACCTTACCAACCAGAACCACGTAACCATGATGAGAACAACAGTGGCAATGGTGATGGTGATGGTGATGATGGTGATGGTGGTGAAGTGTGAGGATGGGGCCACTACATCATCATCGGTGGTGAGGACTGAAGGGGGTTGGGTGAGGGGAGTGTTGGAACAGACGGTCAGTGGCAGATCCATCCATTCCTACCGTAGTATTCCCTTTGCTCAGCCACCAGTAGGCTCTCTCAGATTCAAGGTGAGTTCGGTTTCAATTATAATTAAACGGGGAAGAGTTTATGTTGTTAACTCTGGAGCAACTGATTCCTCCAAACTATTCCAAGCAACAGAGCACCATTATTTTTGTTCATCTGCAACTAATTCCTCCAAACTATTCCAAGCAACAGAACACCATTATTTTTGTTCATCTGCTGGTCCTGTTTCCTAGTTGGCATACCTTGGAGGAATCAATGCACTCCAATGTAACAAAAGTGAATTACCTCCTTCATTAAGGTACCCTGTGATGTATAACCTATTGTCAGAAAATTGGAGGTACTGTAAATGAGTCCTTCAGATACTGCCTCGAAACACCACCTGTATGGAAGGAGCTTGTTTCATGATATAGTTAGGAGGAATCAGAAGCCAGCAGACATTCTCATACACGATCACAAGGTCTTTAATTAATAAGGGAAGTAACTTGTTGTGGTCAAATTGGAGTCTATACTTAGCCTTCCTAACTCTATAATAAAATACATTCCAGTCTAAAATTTAATAGTCTCATACAGAAGGATACTTTTTCCTGATATAGTTTAGAGGAATTAGTAATAATTTTGTAGCCACCGTATACCTCTATTATGGAATACACTGAATTGTTTTTGTCAATATTCTTGTTGCAATAATAATAATAATAATAATAATAATAATAATAATAATAATAATAATAATAATAATAATAATAATAATCATGTTTCAGCCACCACAGGGCGTAATAGGTTGGGATGGGCTACTTAACACCACTACTGACCCACCCATGTGCCTCCAACCTGACCTTGACCTACAGCTACGTAAGATTCATGGCTCTGAGGACTGTCTGTACCTCAACGTATACACCCCAGCAGTGAGTAACTCTTAATTAAGGGGAGGATGAGATGTTAAGTAATGATGGTGTAAATAATAATGGTGATTGTAGTAATTATAATCAAACCAGGTACAATAAAATATACTTTAAGGGGGAAGTACAGTGTTGGTAAATCTGGAGTAAATGATTCCTTCAAACTAGTCCAAGCAACAGAACACCATTATATTTTTTTCACTTGGTCCTGTTTCTTGGCATACTTTGGAGGAATCAAGGCACTCCAATGTACCAAAAGTATACTCTCCCCTTAAATGGATAATAATTTATTCAATATTTTTTTTTCAAACCACGTTAGTATGTGTTAAATAATTAGTTTTGTGTTAATTTGTGTTGATTAATTGGTTTTGTGTTGATTTGTGTTAATTAATTTGGTTTTGTGTTGGTTTGTGTTAATTAATTGGTTTTGTGTCAGTTTGTGTTAATGCATTGGTTTTGTGTTAGTATGTGTTAAATAATTGGTTTTGTGTTGATTAATTTGTTTTGTGTTGGTTTGTGTTAAATAATTGGTTTTGTGTTGATTAATTTGTTTGTGTTGATTTGTGTTAAATAATTGATTTTGTGTTAGTATGTGTTAAATAATTGATTTTGTGTTAGTATGTGTTAAATAATTGATTTTGTGTTAGTATGTGTTAAATAATTGTTTTTGTGTTGATTAATTTGTTTTGTGTTGATTTGTGTTAAATAATTGGTTTTGTGTTGATTAATTTGTTTTGTGTTAATTTGTGTTAAATAATTGGTTTTGTGTTGATTAATTTGTTTTGTGTTGGTTTGTATTAAATAATTGTTTTTGTGTTGTTTTGTGTCGTAGGATAGAAGAAGTAATGAGAAGTTGGCAGTGATGGTGTTTATCCACGGTGGTGCGTTTTTCTGTGGTGCCTCCTCCATGTATACACCCTACACCTTACTGGACCGTGATGTCATTCTGGTCACACTACAGTATCGCCTTGGTATCCTGGGTATGTATGTATGTATGAGAGAGAGAGAGAGAGAGAGAGAGAGAGAGAGAGAGAGAGAGAGAGAGAGAGAGAGAGAGAGAGAGAGAGAGAGAGAGAGAGGGATGTCCAGTCGATCTCAGAAATTCGTGTGACATCAAAGGTTCGTAGCAACTGGAAAATAATAATAATTCTCCATTAATTAATTTCCCAACACCAACAAGTTTTTCCACTAATGTTATTTGGGCAATACTTACATATCAGTCAACAGAAAACTTGTCTACAGTACGTGCAGAATTATTAAACATACAAAGAGTGTAATAAACAATAATTATGTATAAGGACAGACAAGAGACTGCTTCTAAAAATATATATATATATATAATTATTATTTACAAAATGAAATGGTTAACAATAATGATAAAAAAATGGTGGTGTGGTTGTTCGGGTGTATAGAGTTCCTGTATACTGAAGATCATTAAGGTATATACTGCATGCTTTGAAAAGTGTATGAAATATATAATAATAATAATAAAAATAAATGTATAACTAATAATAACAATAAAAATAATAAATGTATAACTAATAATAACAATACAAATAAATGTATAACTAATAATAATAATAATAAAAATAAATGTATAACCAACAATAACTAATAATAATAATAAAAAAAAAAAATGTATAACTAATAATAATAATAATAAAAATAAATGTATAACCAATAATAAACATGTACTAAATATTATAGGGTTCCTGTCTACCGAAGATGAAGTATTGCCTGGTAACTTAGGACTATTGGACCAGACTGAAGGGTTACGTTGGGTACAGAGGAATATACAAGGGTTTGGTGGTGATGTTGACACTGTTACTATCTTTGGGGAGAGTGCTGGAGGAGCCTCGGTTCACTATCATATCCTCTCTCCTCTCACTAAGGGTAAGTTCTGTTTTTTTTTTTTTTTTTTTTTTGTTGAAGTTTGATTTTTTTTTTTTTTTTTTGTAAGTTTGATTTTTTTTTTTTTTTTTGTAGTAAGTTTGATTTTTTTTTTTTTTTTTTTCATTCTTATGATGTTTCTTTTGTTATTGTTGTTATTTTTTATTATCATTATCAATATCATTATCATTACAATTATTAATATTACCATCATCATTATTACCATTATTATTATTATTATTATTATTATTATTATTATTATTATTATTATTATTCCTTCCATGAATCAAGCCTCTATTAATTAAACGGTATCATCAGGTCTGTTCTCTGGTGCCATCATGCAGTCTGGCTCAGCCCTGGACCCTTGCCATCGTGGTGGGTCGTTCAGACAGGTGGCAGAGTTGGTGGGTCATGAGTTGGGCTGCCCTCACCTTCACCACACACCATCATTACTCACCTGTCTAAGGAAGGCTCCGGCTCAACACCTCGCTGCTACCATCTTTGAATTCTTTGTGAGCATGAAGTCATCTCATTATTATTATTATTATTATTATTATTATTATTATTATTGTAGTTGTTGTTGTTATTATTATTATTATTTGTTATTTTTTTGTTATTATTATTTTTGTTATTTTTTGTTATTATTATTATTATTATTATTATTATTATTATGCTTTGTTATATTGAATGCTATAATATACAATAACTTCATAGAGATTTGAAAAAAAAAACTATAGCCCCTGCCGTTCCAGATGTTTGGCCTTCACCCTGTACTGGTGGGACCTCGTGTAGACGGTGTGTATCTGCCTCAAGACCCTGCCCTCTTGATAAAGGAAGCACGTCACCACCATATACCACTCATGTCTGGTATTACTAGTCATGAAGGAGCCATGACAACAGCCAGTCAGTAACACACACACACACACACATACATGGGAGATAGATGTGGTGTGCAATGTATATTAGTATGCCGGGAAACGGGACCAGATTAGCAAAAAAATAAAAAATAAATAAATGTATAAATAAAATTAATGATAATTATTATTATAATGGTGTCCCGTTGTTGTTGTTGTTGGTGTTTCTTGGAATAGTTTGATGGAGGAATAATCATGCATGCAGTTGCTCCAGATTTACAAACACATGCACCAACACTACATATAAATACATTCTTATGCCCTTCATATCCCCCACCATTGTTTCCATCCTTCCATCCATCCATCCAGATTTGTATAGTCGTCCCGATGAGATGATTCCACTGTTGACTGACACACCTGAGATCCAACTGGCATCACTGGAGTTGAGGGAAGGGGACTTGGAACCCACTCACATTGCCACACGAGTCTTTAGGCAATATATGGGAGGCCCACACTTCGACTTGGAGCATGCTGAGGCTGTGACGCAGGTGTGTGTGTGTGTGTGTGTGTGTACAATAGGTAGCAAAAGTTCCACTGTCGTCTCTGTTAGCTCTTTCTGAAGGATAATATGAACAAACACAATAATAATAATATTAATAATATTAATAATAATGATAATAATAATGGTAATAATAATAATAATAATAATAATAATAATAATTATAATAATAATAATATTAACAATAACTTAACTTTTATATTTCATGTGTACAGCTGTATGGTGATCGAATGTTTGTGGTGGGTGAGGCTGAGGTGAGTCAGAGGTATTCACAGACAGCACTCACCTTTACCTATCACTTCACTCATCGAGGACAACACTCACTCACAGATCTGTTTGCACTTGGAGGACCACCACTCCCCTTCAAGTGTCAGTGCCAAGTTTTTTTTATTGTTTTTATTGTTGTTGTTGTTGTTGTTATTATGATTATTATCTATTTTATTTCGTTAATATCAACAAACCAATACTGTACTTCCCCTCAAATTCCTGTCCCTTTAAATTACTCCCCTTCAAACTAACTCCCCTTCAAATTATTCCCCTTCAAACTAACCCCCTTCAAATTACTCCCCTTCAAACTAACCCCCATTCAAACTAACCCCCATTCAAACTAACCTCCATTCAAATGACTACCCTTCAAATTTCTCCCCTTCATATGACTGGTCTGTAATGTGTGTGTGTGTGTGTGTGTGTGTGTGTGTTTAGGGGTGTGTCACGGTGATGAGCTCCTATACCTGTACTCTGGTGGTCCACTCTTCGACAACCTCCAACTCTCAACACCAGACGACCTGAGGATGAGGCAAATTATGGTCTCACTCTGGGTCAACTTTGCTACAACTAGGTATGTGTGTGTGTGTGTGTGTGTGTGTGTGTGTGTGTAGATATGTGTGTATATATATTTGTGTAGGTGTGTGCATGTGTACAGTGCAGCTTGATATATGGGAATAGTATACTTTTGGTGTACATACTGTACATTGGAGCACCTTGATTCCTCCAAAACATGCCAGGAAACAACAGGACCATACAGATGAACAAAATTAATGTCGTCCTGTTGCTTCGAATAATTTAGAGGAATAAACAGTTGCTCCAGATTCACCACCGACACTGTACTTATCCTCTTAATAATTATACATCTCTCTCTCTCTCTCTCTCTCTCTCTCTCTCTCTCTCTCTCTCCAGGAATCCCACTCCAGATGACAGCCTGGGTTTTACATGGACTCCTTATACTCCAGCTGACCCCCAACACTTGACCCTCACCCCCAACCCCACCATGACACACGACAATAATCACAAGGTAAATAAAGAGTCCTATCCTGTGTGTGTGTGTGTGTGTGTGCGTGTGTGTGTGTGTGTGTGTATCCTTTCCTGTGTGTGTTTGTGTGTGTTTTTATCCTGATGCTTGTGTGTGTATGTGTGCATTCCAATCATATATATGTTTTTTTTTTTTTTTTTTTTTTATTGAACTGACGTAATCGTAATTTATAGAGACACTGAGGATGCTCTCACGAAACATATCAGTATTATTGACGCGATATATTTCATGTAATAGTTTAAGGGAGTTAGTAGCCATCCAGTTTACCACCTTTCACCCCCCCCCAAAAAAAAAAAAAAAAAAAAAAATCGGTCTACTCAAATCGAAAAGACAGAAAAAAAAAAATGAAAGAAAGAGAAAAAAATAGATAATAAAAGAAATATATCCATGAGTCTGTAACAAAATTTATTATTATATTATACACTGGGAAGCAATAATTCTGGCCCGATTCGAAACATATACAGTCTATACACACACACACTCATACAGTCTGTATATACACACACACAAACAGTCTATACACATACTCACTCACACACTCATACAGTCTACACACACACACACACACACACACACATACAGACTCTATACACACACACATACAGACCGTCTATACACACACACATACAGACCGTCTATACACACACAAACAGTCTATGCACTTCACTTCACTTCACTTCACTTGACTCCCAGTACACTATGCACCCTCTTCACTTCACTCCCAGTACACTATACACCCTCTTCACTTTAACAGGTACTGGAGTTCTGGCGTTCACTTCCCCTCAAGGACAACTTAGTGTTAGATCCGGCCAAGGTCGAGTACCAACCCAACACCAAGGAGGAACTTTGAGGTGCAGGTGGTAATGTGGATGATAAGTTATAGGTTACGTTAGGTTAAGTTAGGTTAGGTTAGGTTAGCCAGGTGGTAATGTGGATGATAGGTTATAGGTTACGTTAGGTCAAGTTAGGTTAGGTTAGATAAGCCAGGTGGTCATGTGAGTGATAGGTTACGTTAGGTCAAGTTAGGTTAGGTTACGTTACGTTAGGTCAAGTTAGCCAGGTGGTAATGTGGATGATAGGTTATAGGTTAAGTTAGGTTAGGTTAGGTTACGTTAGGTCAAGTTAGCCAGGTGGTCATGTGAGTGATAGGTTACGTTAGGTCAAGTTAGGTTAGGTTAGGTTACGTTAGGTCAAGTTAGCCAGGTGGTAATGTGGATGATAGGTTATAGGTTACGTTAGGTGGTCATGTGGGTGATAGATTAGGTTAGGTTACGCTGATGGTAATGTGATTGGCAGGTTGGGTTAGGTCACGTTAGGTTAGGTTATGTAGGTGGTAATGTGAAGGACAGGATAGGTTAGATTACGTTGTGACAGGTTAGGCTACAGGTTATGTATGTGGTAATGTAAGTGACAGGTTAGGTTAGGTTATGTATGTGGTAATGTGAGTGAGAAATGAGGTTAGTTGGGTTGTGGTGTGTGCATGAAGTCTTTTCATTTCATATCTGTGTGTGATATACGTGTAGAAATAATAAAGCCGCACTATGCACCACGAGACAAACAATTGCAGTGTTGCCACATACAATTAAATCCTATCACGAGACATCTTGTGAAAAATTCCGTATCTCCCTCCATCATGTATGCAGCCGAGTCCCCCAAACTAATCCCAGCATCAGGCCACGCACCATTATTTTTGTTCATCTGGTCCTGTTGTTTCCTGGCATAGTTTGGAGAAATGAAGGCACTCCAATGTATGTACAGTACCAAAAGTGTACTACCTCTTTAAATAAATAACAAAGAGAATGCATCGTATCCTTAAGGGACCCTGTGATGTAGTCAGAAAATTGAAGGTAAATGAGTCCTTCAAATATTGCCACTAAACACCACCTGTGACCAATTATTACAGAATTATATTATTATAGAATTATGGAAGGATGGAATCAGCTCACATAACCCTTCGTACCTTCATTTTTTAACCTATATAGCTCATACTTTTTGTGATGTTGTCATGTATTGATTTGTTTGTTCATTAACTTTATCAAAAAGCTAATCAGTACATTCAGAACATAAATATTATCAGTCCAGTTTATGTATGACCAAAACAGGGACACGATGAAGGGGAAGGGAAGGGAGGGGAAGGGAAGGGAAGGGAAAGGAAGGGAGGGGAAAGGAAGGGAAGGAAAGGGAAGGAAAGGGAAGGGAGGGGAAGGGAAGGGAAGGGAAGGGAGGGGAATGGAAGGGAAGGGAGGGGAAGGGAAGGGAAGGGAAGGGAAGGGAGGGAAAGGGAAAGGAGGGGAAGGGAAGAGGGGACTGAGAGATGAGATAACATAATTGATCTACATTTTCCATTCCCTCCTCATGCTATTGGTCTAAGGGCATTTATAGGGGGGGAGGGGGGTTAAATAATAAACTTTTGGTACAGTAGCCTAAAATAAGAGTACCTTGATTCCTTCAGAGTTACGGTACGCCAGAAAATAAGACCAATATATACTGTTTATATATTAGCAAATTGTTTACATTTCTTCACATACACGTAGTACAGCCACAATCAAATATCCACCGACACTTTCCTTCCATTGTAGTCAATATCTTGGTAATAAAGAACAACATGTTTATGGTTTTGCAGCACCTCATAATAATAATTGAGGGGGTTGAGTTGAGTAAGGTGTTCTATGATTATAGTTTGATATAATATTGATTTATTTACACAATGGAAAGAAAGTGTCGGTGTTTATAATTTATGATTGTGGCTGTACAGTAGGACCTTCGCTAATTTAGTGACGAGTGTGACAAGACTGGAGTGAATTTAATGGAGTTGGCCTACTATTGTGTTAATTGGTTGATGTAATAAGTTATACACCTCAATCCATTTTGTAGGCTTTAATCAACATAAAACATCATAGTACTGTAAAGATACAAACCAAACCTTAACATGTGAATATCAATAACATAATAACAAAATAACACATAACACAACATAAGAAAAACCCACAATACCACCAAGTCTATAAACAGTACACACCTGTCAGAACTGACGATGAGTGAGGAGTGGAACACCCCAACTCCGACAACTCTCAAGTTAACTCCTAAACAGTGTTGCCAAACTTACATACAACACAGCCAGTGATCACAGAGTAGTTTGTCATAACAACATAGTTAAGCGTTTACAGAAAGTAGTTTATCATCACATTGGTATAACTGGAGCAAGTGATTCCTCCAATCTATTTCATGCAACAACAGGATATTATAATTATATTTGGTTAATTACTATGGTCCTGCTGTCTGGCTAATTTGGGAGGAATAAATGGAGGAGAAACTGTACAGCTGTATGTATGTATAGTCTATTATTATATAGGTAAGAAGGGTTGGTATCCTTGTCTTGTTTTATACGTCACTAACTATATATATATATTATTATGACACGTGATGTAATAGCCACACGTGTATGTATATAGTCTATTATTATTATATAGGTAAGAAGGGTTGGTATCCTTGTCTTGTCTTATACGTCACTAACTATATATATATATTATTATGACACGTGATGTAATAGCCACATACGTCACACCACCAGGAAGAACACGGCTCTACAACATTATATTCAAGGTTGTAGGCAAGTTTGGGTACTTAATTAAGGGTTAATGAACCAAGGTTTAAAGAATTCTTTAAACCTTGTAATGAACTAGGCTACATGAGAGAGTGAATATAATACGCCTTATGTGGGAAGGAAAGCTAAATGGATAGATGTAGAGATGGTGTGTGAGAAATGATAAGTTGAGTATTAGTGGGGAAAGGAATGATAGATAGATAGGGAATGGTGTGTGAAAAATGGTATGTTGAGTGAGTGAGGAAAGGATGGATAGATAGATAGGAAATGGTGTGTGAAAAATGGTATGTTGAGTGAGTGAGGAAAGGATAGATAGATAGATAGGGAATGGTGTGTGAAAAATGGTATGTTGAGTGAGTGAGGAAAGGATGGATAGATAGATAGGGAATGGTGTGTGAGAAAATATATGTTGAATAAGAGTGTGAGAAAGAGATGAAATAAATGCATCTAGCTTTGTACAGACCTTGTAATGCATGTGTGCCTGTGCTTGTACATGTGTGTGTGTGTCTGTCTGTCTGTGTGTGTGTCTGTGTGTGTGTGTGTGTGTGTCTGTCTGTCTGCCTGTGTGTGTGTCTGTGCTTGTGTACGTATGTGCTTGTGTGTGTGTGTGTGTATGTATGAGTGTGTGTCTGTCTGCCTATGTCTGTATGTCTGTGTATGTGTGTGTGTGAGGGAATAGAAGTTGGCAAGAGTGGTCGTGATGAGAGATGAGGATGCCAATTAGCCACATTTTCTTCATGTTACATCAGCTCAGAGTCCCAGTGATGCCACTCTGAAATGTTCAATATCCCAAGACTAGCGCCCCAAAAAATCCCAAGATTGGACAAAATATCCCAAGATTAACTAAAATCATAATCCTCACCTGAAATTTGAAGACCAATAGAACCAATATAGGGAGAGGAGTGGAGGAGTATTATTACCACTCCCTCCTGGCTCTTCAGAATCGCTCATTTTAACTTTAATACTGGGAATAGTATGACGCTAATCACTTATTGTAGGGATCAACTCGATCCTGTTAAAGTTCAAGCAACACTAAAATAATCCGTTCCATGAATGTCTAGAAATCCCAAGATTTACAAAACTATCCCAAGGCCAAGCCCAAAGTTCCAAGATCTTGGGATAAATCCCAATGAGTGGCATCACTGGCTCAGACCATTACCAGTTTCAGTGTTGCGGGTTGTTAGTGAGTGAGTGAGTGAGTGAGTCAGTTCGTGTACAACAACAGTAGCAACGTCTTCACAACTCAATCACCTCCTCGGACATAATAGTAAAACACACACACGTATTGTTTGTTTGTTTGCTTGCTTGCTTGCTTCATTGTGAACAATTCCAGTGTTTATTTAAATTTATCGTACTTCTCTGTGTGTGTGTGGGTGTGTGTTTTTTTTCTTGTAGCAACAGTGTTGTCTTGATCAATTTTGTGTATTAATTTTAAACGACTTTAATTGGCTCTTCTGTTTTCTCACTCGGCGTCCAAAGGCAACACAGACATTGAACAGTTTTGTGTGTATAGTAATTTTTAAGTACACTGAATTGAATTGAAATGTTTATTGTTACAAATACAATCATACAACAATTAAAGGAGTTATAGAAGGCCATTACAGTATAATATTATATGCTAACCAACCCACAGACAATTATTATTATAAACTTGTACAAAATTATTAATATATAAGAATACCGAGGTTCATAGATATATATATAATATAAAAATATATGAACTACCATAAGATACACCAGATAAGATAATTAACTATAAATAGAAAAGATAATAATGTGAAAAATAAATACAGTCAATAAAATACTAGATAATAAAAAGCCACGTACTGTACGACTCGACTGAATTTGTACTCCACGAAAATATAATAGCAAGACAAATATTGAGGTAAGGCCACGAGATATTCCTCTTAATCTTGTTTTGATTCTTGAGTTTGTTTTGATGCATTTACGTGTATTTTAATTAACCGCGATTCTGCTTGTATTCTTGTTTAGTGAAAATACAGCACCACAAACAATGATACGTTTCTGTATATTTAAATTAACCACGACTTTGTATTTTCGTTCAGCGAAAATACAGCAACACAAACATTGATAGACTTGTGTATATTTAAATCACGACTCTGTATTTTCGTTCAGCTAAAATACAGCAACACAAAAGACAGTATACAGACATAGAAAAGTTTTACACACACACAGACCCGTTGAAAATCTGACAAACAGACAGAAAAGATGGAGATGAAACAATAATAATAAAAAAGACGTATAGAAGAGAAAGAGAGAATAAGCAAAGAAGACAAGGAGAAGGAAAGGAGGAGAAGTAATGTAGAAGGACAGATTCAAAGAAATAATTATTATGTTTTGAGACAAAGAAGGAGATATTATTTTTAGTGTTATTATTATTATTTTCTTTATTATTGATATTCTTATTAATGCCATTGTAGTTATTAATTTTTATTTTGTTATTCATTTTAAGTAAAACACAGAGACTTGAAATGCGAGATAAAGTGTTGGTAAAATCTGGAGCAACCAATTCCTCCAAACTATTCCAAGCAACAGACCACCACTAATTTTGGTAATCTGGTCCTGCTGTTTCTTGGCATACTTTGGAGGAATAAAGTGGTGTAATATATGTTACTTTTGGTGTAGTGGAGCGCCTTGATTCCTCCAAAGTATATCAGGCAACAGGACTAGATTAACAGATCGAAATAATGGTACTGTATACATACGTGGCCTCTATAGCTGTTGCTTGAAATAGTTTGGAGGAATCCGTTGGTACAGATTTATCAGTAGTGCAATGCCCTTCAATTATCGTGGGAAGAGTTACATGGTTAATCATCACTTACAGTATGCTTATTTATCAAGTCACACACACACACACACGCATGGGCAGCATATACACACACACACATGGGCAACACATACACACACATACATGCATGGACAGCTAACACACACACACACACACACACACGCGCATGGGCAGCATATACACACACACACATGGGCAACACATACATACACATACATGCATGGGCAGCACACAACAACACACAGCAAAGTGATACCTGGACAGAATACACACACGGTTGTTGTTGTTGTAGTTTCTTGTTTATAGTTGGTCCATATCCCTTTCCTTTCTTCACTTGGTTTTTCTTATCTCCTTCACTCCTCCTGTATTTAAGGGGGTGTGGGAGTAGGGGACAGGCTTGGGGGGAACTGGGGGAGGTGCTGGAATACGGGGACAGGCTTGGGGTGGGAAGAAAGTCTGTCCCCCTATTCCTGCACCCCCTCCCAACCCCCCCTAAACCCCCCAGGCCTGTCCCCCTACTCTTGCACCCCCTAAAACCCCCCTAAGCCTGTCCCCCTATTCCCACACCCTCTTAACACTATTTAACACTATTACTATTTTAATACAATTCCTTACTATTATTTATAAATATTGATCACCAGATGTGAGAAACTATGATTAATTTCTACGATGCAGACTTTTAATTAAGAGGATAATAATATATTGACTTTTAATTGGTATAGCCTTGAGTTCTCCAATGAATTATGGTCCCTGTGGTCGTCGTATATTAAAATTGGAGGCTTCTGATTCCTCCTGACCATGCCACGAAACAAGCTCCGTCCTTATAAGTAGGGTTTCATGGCAATGTTTGAAGGACTCGCTAATCTACAATTTTCTGACTACATCACAGGGTCCCTTAAGGGGGTGGAGGAGTAGGGGACAGGCTTGAGAAGGGGGGGGGAGGGGTTTGGGGGGTGCGGGAATAGAGGGACAGGTTTGGGGGGCGGTAGAAAGCCTGTCCCCTATTCCCACACACCCTTAACCCTTCCCCCCCAAGCCTTTCCCCCTACTCCCGCACCCCCCAACCCCCCCCCCCTCCAACAGCAAGTATTTCAAGTCACGTATCAAACATATAACCTTGACGTCACTTATTCCCACGAGTGTTTGTTTGTCTATTTGTTTGTTTGTCTGTCTGTTTGTTCGTTTGTCTGTTTATCTGTATGTTCATTTGTCTGTCGGTTCCTTTGTCTTTCTGTCTGTCTGTTTATCTGTCTCCTTGTCCGTCTGTTTGCCCGTTTGTCTGTCCATCCGTCTGTCCAAGTGTTTGTCTTTCTGTTAATTAAGGCTCTATAATATTATATACAACCTGAATAATATATACCATCCCTCTTTCTCTTCCTCAACAACAACAACAACAACAGCTACAACAACAACAACACAATAAGGAAAATGACTATTATGAGTGATGATAATGAGAGAGATGAAGTGGAAGAGGAGAGGATCAACCCAACACAAGAATCACAACTCGAACCAAATAAGTGTAAAGTGGAAGGCAGACTGGTCACACAGGTAAGTACGAAATGTAATAATAATAATAATAATAATAATAATAATAATAATAATAATAATAATAATAATAATAATAATAATAATAATAATAATAATCATAATCATAATCATAATCATAATCATAATAATAATAAATTTCAAAATATCAATAACGCAAAATCTATATTAATTAAGTGCAACACGAGTTATTACCTGCATTACAATAATAATAATAATAATAATAACTCTGGACAATTCACAACACACATTTAATATATAAATATATTAAATACATTTAATATATATAAAGGTGTATGTATAATATAGGTGTGTGTATATATAAAGGTGTATGTATAATATAGGTGTGTGTATATATAAAGGTGTATGTATAATATAGGTGTGTGTATATATAAAGGTGTATGTATAATATAGGTATGTGCGTGTATGTCAGCTGGCCTGGGAATGTTGGTATCAGGTTCAGTGTATGGATGGCCGGCTGCTGGACTTCCTTCCATCGACCAAGACCCTCAAATGAATATGAGCACCGGACAGAGAGCCTGGGTGGGTACGTTCATATATAGGTGGATTTTATTCGGTCACTCTGTAAATTATCAGAACAAAAAATAACAATTGATGATACTGGTGTGTGTGTGTGTGTGTGTGTGTTTGTTTTAAAAATCACATTCAACCTTCAATTATCATCATGCATGTTTCTAAACCCTATAATATTACACAGCACGGAATTGCGACATAGATCCCTGGCTGATCAAATATCACTCCGTTTCAAAAGTATTGAATGAAAAATAATTGTGACTGGATCATGTGTGTAGGAAATATAATTATGTTTGCAACGCTGTATAATTATAAGTAAGCAACTGCATCCATCAACCTTAATTAATCCCGGCTCTTGTCCCTATATACACTCGTGTATGGTGGTGACCTCCTTCGATTGTACTCATGTTTATTGTGATTTGTAAGCAAGCACCCCAATGAAAGAAAGTGAACCGTTTCATGAGAAAAAAAAAAATTGCTGTAAGTTCCGAAAGTAGACGACACCAAAAAGAAAATACTAATACTATATGATACAAATGTCAATACTGTAGTAATACTCTTTCTGTTGCCATGTGAATTAAGAGTAAAGTATTATATGTGATGCCTCAATACAAGAATGGTTTATCACTCTCTCCTTGGGACAGTTAGCATCGTGGCTCTGTGTGCTTTGACTGGCAGCTTCGTGACAGCCCGTGTGTTGGACAAGATAGGGAGGAGGACTACCTTGATGTGTATGAGTCCAGTGGTGGCTGTGGGTTGGACTATCATGGCTCTAGCACCTAACCCGACTTGGGTATTAGTGGGACGTGCAGTATGCGGCATCGTCACACCGTTTCTCTTCTCAGGGGCATGTGTAAGTTTTAGTGTTTTATAAATGTTATCTCCTCACATATATAGTGAAAGGAACGTCCATACATGAACCATATCCAGTTGTTATAAAGTTAATCCGAAAACCTTTACCTTACCTATAGTGTGAAAACAATGCATTATGTGATAACTTGAAGTAGTGTGATTCTAAGAATGTTGTGTCATCTTTTCAGGTATACAACAGTGATACACCAGAACCTTGGCTTCGAGGTCGTCTAGGTTCCATCTCAACCCTATTACTGACACTGGGAATTTTACTGAGTTACGTAGTGGGGTATCTGGCATCCTGGAGAAACAGCTGCTACATTTTAGCGTGTCCCTGCTTCCTTACTGTGTTGGCTGTGTGGTTGGTGCCTGAGTCTCCATATTTTTTTATGCTAAAACACAGGAGGAAGGAAGCTAAAGCAACGCTCTCGTGGCTTAGAGGTCCAAAGTTTAATCTGGAAACGGAGATGGAAGCCATGGAAGAAAAAATATCAGAAGTAGGACGGAAAATGAATTATCGGGAACTCTTGAAACCACGCACGAGAAAACCTTTTATCATAGCTCTTTTTCTTCATACTCTTCAACAGGTGAGTGGTGGCAACATTCTCATCATGTATACAGGCACGGTCATCATCAATGCTGGTATTGATAACCACGGCATAGCCACTATTTACGTGGGTCTGGTACAGTTGGCAGGAACCGTTTGCTCAGTGTTGCTAATGGACCATCTCGGCCGCCGTCCAATGATCATCACTTCCACCTTCATCATGGGTTCGCTCACGGTGGTACTGGGAGGTTGTTATTATGTGAATGACGTGTTGGCATTGGGCTGGCCTTCTTGGATACCACTACTCACGATATTAGTGGGTCAGTTTGGGTATTGTTTGGGATGTAGGACGGTACCATGGCTCATCTCAAGTGAACTCTTCAACACCACCATCAGGACCACTGCTAACACTATCTGCTTCTCATGGAACAGAATACTCAACTTCATCATTATACAGGTAAGTTATGACACAGTAAACAGGTAATCCAATTGAGGGGGCAGGCTTGGGGGGGGGACTGGTGGGGGAATAGGGGTGGGTAGAAAGCCTGACCCCTATTCTTGCACCCCTCTAACCCCCCCCAAGCCTGTCCCCCTACTCCCGCACCCCCTTAAGGTCGTATCCAGGGGCAACGTATTACAATTTTATATCCTTATTTATTATTGATATATTTATTTATTGCTTGGATTGAAGAAGAGTATATTATATATGATTATTAACTTGACATTCACCACCAAAACAGCTGTGCTCTATCTTCCCTCTCCCTTTCTCCCATTCACTTAATTTCTCTCTCCTCTCCCTTTCTCCCATTCACTTCCCTCTCCTTTTCTCCCATTCACTTCTTCCTTCTCCCTCTCTTTCATTCACCTTTTCCCCCTCTCTCCTCTTTCTTTCTTTGTGCCCCATTCCCACTCGTCACATACTAATTAATTCTCCCCCTCTTTACTTCCTCCTCTTTTCTTTCCCCTTTCCTCTTTCCCTGTATTATCTGTTTCCTCTTCTCTGTCATACCTCTTCTCACATCAACCACGACGCTCCTCTCTCAGTATTGTATTACACTTTTGGTACATTGGAGCGCCTTGATTCCTCCAAAGTATGCCAGGAAACAAGACCAACTGATGACCAAACATAATAGTGGCCTGTTGCTTGGAATAGATTGGAGGAATAAGTTGCTCCAGATTCACCAACACGTACTGTACTATATATACTATAATTATATACTCTGTGATGTAGTCAGAAAATTGGAGGTAAATGAGTCCTTCAAATATTGCCACGAAACACTACCTAAATGGAAGGAGCTTAATTGTTTCGTTGCATGGTCAGTAGGAATCAGAAGCCTCCAATTTTCAAACACGATCACAGGGTCCTTAAGGGGGTGCGGGAATAGGGGGACAGGCTTGCTGGAGGGGTTAGGGGTGTGTGACAATAGGGGACAGGCTTTCTACCCACCCCAAGCCTGTCCCTCTATTCCTGCACCAACCAAGCCTATTCCCACACACCCTTAAACATGATAGATCTTTTTCCTTGACAGATATTTCCTTTCTTCGTGGAGGCAGCGGGATACTCCACAGTGTTCTTCGTGTTTGGTAGCCTGTGTTTACTGTGTTGTATCATATCCATCTTCTTCCTACCCGAAACAAGAGGAAAGAGTCTCGAACAAATACAAGACTTCTTTCAGGACCAGCAGGCTGATACTAAAAACAAAAATAACAACAAATAAAATTTATATTTTATTTGTATAAAATTTATCTCGTTCATTTGAAGAGTTTTCTATTTGCCTCACATACAATCTTATACTGTGTTATGTATCGATTGAAGTGGAATATGTTATTCATGAATGACAATTTATAAATATATTTTTACTGGGACTATCAATTTGAACTAAAATAAATTATGTACTTGAATGATGAATATATTCTGTTATATCAGAAAAACAATAAAATAGAAAGGTTTTCAGACTTTTATATTATATAAATATACATACAAATCCACACATAAATATATACATACATGCATGTACAGTATATAATATATACATATACATAATGTACAGTTGCCTCAAAAAATTTCGAGACACTATAACCTGCGAGAGTCTAGCAGCAGGTAGTGTCTCGAAATTTTGGAGGCAAAGAGGTTTATTATTTACTGTACATAGATGCATTACAAACAGTTCAATACACACCCATAACACCAGTCTGAGGGCATGAGGAACGACTGGTCCAGTGGTCCTATTAGGCCTATGTGAGGTACGGGACTATCCAATCCCCGTAGAGAGCAAGACATACTTCCGGTATTGTTGTTATACAAAACGAGAAATGGATTGTATACTGACTATAACATCTTAATGTTTTCTAATAACAAAGGTAATGTTCCTCAAATGGTAACCAGAAACACTCAAATTATGTAGTACAATATTATTATATTATGGGTTAACGGTGTTCTCTCCAAAATTCCAATACCCTTGCGTCAGTCATGAGGCCCTAATAAGTGTGAATTTATTTATTTTTAAATCCACGCATGAAAGTATGCAATAAAACCAGCATTTTACGAAATACATCTATCTGGGCCCAGATATAGATCATGTATTTTGTAAAATCTTCCCCGCGATAATTACTGATACATCGTACGTCTGCACTTTAAGATGTTATTATTCAGTAATTATATTAACATCATAGATAAGAATTGGTGTGCAACATACAGTAAAACAGCAATTACAAGCATAAAATAGTACAGGGGTTGGCAGAACTAATAACATTTATATTAGTTCATACCTGCACCTTTGGCTTAAAACAATATAACACTTTTTTTTCTGAAAGAACAATGCTCTATGTTAAAAAAAATGAGAGCAATCAGGAAAGTTTTTCACCTCTAATTATACATTTTTATGAGGCCGAAATCATGCGGGAAAGAGATCACCGATCGAGAGACTTCCCCAACTTTGTTGTTAACAATTATTTTATCTGGTGAAAAGTAGAGACCCTATAGAAAGAAAATAACCTAAGCAACCGCAATGAACAATAGGAAAACAATAAACTTATTAGCCTGACGTGAGGTGTGCCGTTGCAATCCCCAACAACAATCCAAGACCATCCCTGGAATAAACACCCGGGGTACCTGTAACAGCAAGAGCAAGAGCAAGTCCAGCGGCCTGACGAAGCCGTCGTGACTCTTTGGTGGTGGTGAGTTTCTCTCTTATTTTGTACGTTATATGATGACCCTATTGTTTCGTGAAGGCTTGTGAGTCAACGAAGTTAAATATGAATGATATATTTGGTGAAGGACAATAATGGTGATAGTGTTAAGGCTGCAGAAAATGTTATAATGACCATAATAGTTATTACTACAACGTGTAGCAAAGGCAGTAGTACCACGGATGGTGTTTACATCGCTGTCTCATATTGGGTATATTTGTATAAAAAGTCCACGTGGTAAACATTTACAAGTTGTGTATATTTCACAAGGGGACAAATGTAATATGTTGATGTGTAATGAATTTAAGAGGAGATTGCACTTATTTTTGGTATGATAGCATATAGAAAATTTCAGCTCTATGGAGCCCAAGCCCAGTGTTTTCCTGCCATTGTAAACATTGGACAGTCCCGGTAGTCTGCATAGGTTAGGTCCCAGTACTTTACCCAGATTAGGTCCCGGTAGTCTGCATAGGTTACCTCCCGCTACTTTGTCCAGGTTTGGTCCCGGTAGTCTGCATAGGTTAGGTCCCAGTAGTCTGCATAGGTTAGGTCCCAGTACGGTTGTATACAAGCAACCGCCCTTCTAAAACTAGGTAATGATTTTAATTTAGGTCCCGGTAGTCTGCCCAGGTTAGGTCCTGGTAGTCTTTCCAGATTAGGTCCCGGTAGTCTGCCTAGGTCCTGGTTTGGTTAGGTTAAGTCAAGTCAAGGTAAAAAATTATCTCCTCACAATATTATGGGCAACAATTCAGGTGGACCTCTTATGCAGAATTGCCGTGTACCCTAAATTGCAGTAGCGCTTTCAAAGTTCAAAAATATAATAATAAGGTCCTCATTCGGTCTTCCTAATGTTACTGATAAGGGATGTTTTGCTGTTGGATGTGCCTGACTACAAAAAAAGAGAAAAAGCAATTGAAAGCACAGAAACAATAATGGTCATAGTCTGGTATAGGCTTAAATTGTTAAGGCCCCTTTGCCGTGCTAGTGATAAGACTTAATTAGAATAGGGCCTTAGTAGTCAGCAAAAGGTGTGGTGCCTTCTCTTGGCTTGTACTGTACCAGTGACCCACACGGTGCTCATTCCTGATCATCCTTTACAAAAATATGAAGTCCTTGCTGTGCTATCATATTTCTCGGGTTTGGAATGATTGAATAAATTCATGTCCGAAGAATGGTTTAGAATAATTTTTGAGGGCCATGACTTCCTAGAACATTACTGGCTTTATAATATTGAGTGTTGTGCTCTGTGTATTACTGTTTGTTATGTGTTTTTCTGTAAATCAGCTAATGTATGCAGTGCTTTTTGTTGCAGGCAGCATCCCATAAAGAGTGAACAGGGGCACAATGGCTCGACCAGGTGCACACCGTAAATTCTACGACTTCACAAACTGCCCGGCTGACCAAGGTGATACTGATGGTACACAAGGCAAGGAGCCCAGGCCACAGGAGCTAGTGGAATATGTGGCTCAGAGCATCATTGGCGCAAATACAGTCTTCTGTTCGCCATTTGGACCACGCAAAGGTACCCGTATCTTTTCACTGCATGCTTCCTCCCATCTGGAGAGTATGCAACAACACACGCTACGGTACTTTACGTAGTCTAACTCCTTGTCTGACCAACTCCTAATTTATTAATGTTTGGCTGCTGTGATCTCTGTTTTGTGTGATGACAGAAAGTGTGCCTAATCAATATTATAATTGATGAATAATGATTCATCTATTACACCCAAATTGATTTTTTTTTTTTTTTTTTTTTTATAGTGGTGTACTGTGACTACATAGCATCAGGACGATCGGTGAGGTTCCTGGAAGAGTACATCACAGAGGAAGTGCTACCTCACTATGGTTCTACTCACACAACTTCCACACTCACAGCTCTTCAGACCTCACTCTTCAGGTGAGTCAGATGTAATTGGAGCAAGAACAAGCTACATATAATATCCATAAGTTTATAATATCTAACAAAGGATAAATATTACACTACTGGCCCAACAATCTTGTACAGGATGATATTTACCACTTAGGCATGAGGCACGTGACATAGTGCGAAACTCGGTCCGGGCCTCAGAACACGACCGGGTGGTGTTTGTGGGTAGTGGAGCGACTGGAGCACTGCACAAACTCATCCATGCTGTTGGGCTTGGGGTGAGGACCAGAGGAGTACCCACAGTAGTGTTTGTAGATCCACACGCACACCACTCTAGTCTCCTACCCTGGCGTGAAGCAGGGGCCAAGGTCAGTATGATACAAGGAATTATGTGTGCTTGGATAAACGAGAATTAAGTAGTATGCAGTCATGAATAAAAAAAAAATCCTCTCAGTACGCCTTCATCCTGTTTTTACATAAGCTCAATATAAGGTGAAATTTTATACATTAATGTAATGGTTGTACTGTATGTAGTATTTGAGACCCTTATCTATCCAAAGGTGATCAGAATTCGAGAGTCTCGGCATGGAGGTATTGACAGTGACCATCTTGAAGCTTGTCTGAAATGTGAGAGTGGGAGAGGTGCCAGACTGGTGGGGTGCCTGGCTGCTGCTAGCAATGTGAGTGGTGCTGTGGCAGATGATGTGAGACTGACAGTGCTGTTACATCGGTATGGAGCATTGGCATTCTGGGATTACGCCACTGCTGGTTAGTGTCACCTCATGTTAATATTAATGTGATTCATGCTACCAGTACCGGTACTGTATTTTTAAATTATTAAATGAAGATTTGGTGTTTGTATGAATATTATTGTGTACTCCATATTAAAACTTGAGGATAAATGTACAGTACCTGTTAAAAGTACAGTTCTGTAATGTATATTGACCATTACTGTAACTATACTGTATATGAAACATTATATTGCTCTTACATAGGTAATATCAAATTCCATAATTCAATTACAGTACTACTGTATACTAGTAAGTTACTTAACATATGCATATACTTCTTTAATATGTTTACTTGTCCATGTTGTTACAGGTTTGAATATCATTTATGGTCAACTCAAATAATAATAGAGAAAGGCTTGAATTGAATGAAGTACTGGTACCGAAGTCTGCATGAAGACTTAATCAAGTGGTATTCACCATTCAACATAAAAATTGATGAAACATTTATTCTGTTAATTCTTATTTTCAGCTCCATATGTGGCAATAAGGATGAACCCAGTGGTGGAGGGAGACAGTGCTGGCCTGGCATACAAGGATGCCATCTACTTCTCTGTTCATAAATTCATTGGAGGAGTTCAGACTCCAGGTGAGGCATCTGCAGCACAGAGAAGACTTAGGCTGGCTTCACACGAGTGTTTTTTTACCGCGCAGTCGCTCGTGTGAAGCCAGCCTTACAGTGGGCATGCTGTTTGGGTGGTACGGTACTGGCTCGAAAGGTGAATGGTTGATTGATGGATTGAAAAGAACTGATACGGCAGTGCATCAGATGTGGTTGGAAAATGATGGGTTGGGATGAATTTACTGGTTAATTTAGAGACTGAGTTGATGTAGTTGTTAAGCTGAAATGGAACATGGGTAGGGTCTCTGGAGATGAAATTGTAACAAGTACTGTATGAATGACAGGTAGTAAAGACTTCCTACTGTATGAATGTTGTTACCAGTTCAGTTATCATTAATGTTTCATGATGTTTTCTACCTTTTTAATTTTTCTGTATCATATATTGTCTCGTTCATCTCATTTATGTTGTTTGCATAGCAGTGTTTCATTTCTTTCAGTTACCATATTATGAACAGGTTCATTTCCTCTAACATCATCCTGCCACTGTTCATTCCTTTCATCTCCTATTTTCTTCACTATCCTTTTTTTTTCCCCTATTGTATTACCACTAGTATTGTTTATCAACAAAAACAATCCCACAATAGGTGTGTTGGTGGCTAAAAGAGAGGTGTTTGAGAGCCAGGTACCAGAGGTGTGTGGTGGTGGTACAGTCTTCTTTGTCTCCAGAGAGTCTCACCGCTACCTCCAGGTTTGTGGTACCGTACTACTGTTGGTTGAAAGCACCCATCCATTCTAATTTCTAATCTAATTTACTCCTACCCTACATTGCTTTGTGATGGCTATCGAGAATGGGGTGTAACACAGGTACTGTAAACAGATTAAAAGTCAATGAACGAGTTGAGCAGGACCTTTGTGGATATATTTCTGAATTTACTTTTTCTGGTCAATTGCCCAAAAGTTAAGATAATGAAATAGTTGCAACATGTCAGTCAAAAGAAAGTTTCCATCAGATTAGTTTATTTTATTTTATAGGAATTTTCATACCAGTACAATGTGTATATGTATCAGGATGTTGAGATGAGGGAGGAGGGAGGGACACCAGCCATTGTGGAGAGTGTGAGGGCAGGGATGGTGCTGCAACTGAAAGACGCAATCACACCAAGATACATTACTGCTCGCAATGCTCTGCTATCTCGGTAACAATCTGTGTACTCCTCATATATTTGTTTGGCTAAGGTTGTTACTTTAATCTTAATGCCAGACCACTATGACAGCATTTTTAACAATATTATTGTGCAAAATTATGCAACTTACAGTAAATAGAGTGGTGCTCTGTCTTGTCCTGTTTTCTTCTTTTTATGCTTGGTTATATTGTATGGAACTGTTTTTTTACTTGTATTTTTATGCTTCAGTATTATCTCTTGTTAACTGAGTTGTGTATTTCTTCCAGACGGCTAAGTGAGTTTATCAAAAGCATACCAGAACTGGAAAATCTTGGCAATGTGGAGGTATGTTGTGGTTGCACTCAAAGTGGGTGTGATGATAAAGACAGCAGTTGTGGAGACTGTAACTTTGTGAATGCTGGTACTGAATCTAATGGTGACTGCCATGATTCAGTTAACTGTGGTGGGAACTGTAGCCGTTTGCCCATCTTGTCGTTCCTAGTGCGTCATCCCCCAACAAACCTTTTCCTCCATTACAACTTTGTCTGTGCCATACTCAATGATGTGTATGGCATCCAGGCTCGTGGTGGATGTGCCTGTGCTGGGCCGTATGTGCAGGATCTAATGGGTCTAAGTGAGGTGGATGCACAAAGGTATGAGCAACGGCTGGTAGAAGACCCCAGACTGGACAGGTCACACCTCCGTCGCCGAAATGAAAACAGTGACCTGGAGGTGCTGAGGCCAGGGTTTACAAGACTTAATATACCTTACACTGCCTCAGAGGGACAGGTAATGTAGGATCTTTTTATGTGTAAAATTATTGAGAACTTTATTAACCTGAAAACTATTCTTAGTTCTCATAAACAGGTTTTTCATGGGGAATTTCACAAGCCATATTTATGTTTTAACCTCTAAAGACCGCAATTCCTGGCGAAGGCCTTCACCCACAGACGCAAAAACCACCTGATTTTTTAAGTTACTCTAAGGTTAGTTTTGGTCTTATAGGTTTGTAGAGCTTTATTTTACACACCAGAATATTCAAATAAAAGTCTTCTATCTCCACTGGTTAGAGTACAGCAGTACGTCAAAGTCGGAAAATAATATGACAGTTACCCCTCCAAATAACATACGAGGGCATACGCATGTGTTACGCATGTTTATAATGCGTAGATGCATGAGTATGTGTACCTCGATGTGTGCTTGTGTATTTCTGTATGTAAAATGAGTACAGTATATAAATGCACTGAAATAGACAGAAAAGGTAACATACAAGTTAATTTTGCATACAATTGTGCATACCTGTGATAACGCTAACGCACGCATGCACAATGTATGGGAGTGTGTGGGAATGTGTTAAACTTGTGTCCAATCACTGATAAGAGCTAAGGGAGGCAGGGAGAGGGAGAGGATGACAGGCCACGAGTGATGGTATTGGCTCAGATAACACCGAGTGAGTGTGGATGTACTTTGGCCACGCCCACCTCCACCAATGGTGGGGGAGTCAGCCAATCTCGATCAATTACAATAGTCCAAGACCAGAGCTAACCTTTGGTACTACTGCTTTGGCTTTATGTAGCCCATGCAGTTATTTATGGGCTATTAAATTAAGGCGTCAATCGGTTTTGAGGACAAAATTTGTTTTGACGCCTTAAGGTGGTGATAGGTCTTTAGGGGTTAATGTTAATGTTATGATAAACACTTTACAGATAGAGTTCATCCTTAAAGCAGTGCGTGAAGTTTGTTGCCATGCCTGGAAGCTACTGCCACAGTACATACTGAACCCAGAGACTGGAGAGTGGAAGCACCACACAAACACTATTTACCGAGGCAGGTTGTGGCTGCAGAAGGTGTCGTATGCTAATGGCAAGTTCTTCTACACTGACAGTAAACGAGAAGAGGCCCAGGATGCTCCAGATTATGTCCAGTGTCTAGAAGAAGCTCAGCTGCTCTTCAGTGAGGCACCTAAGGTAAGAGAAATAATGCTACTTATCGAGTGTTGATAGATGATCAAGTACAGTAATTCTATTTTCATTAATATGTGTATAGCTCAGTAATTCATTGTCATACATATAATTGGTGTTTTGTGAGGAATAGACTTAGGAATTACAGTATACAGAAGAATGAGATGAGTGCAAGACAAAAACAAAGTGATTTGGAAGCAGATTGTTCTTAACCACCTTATTTGTAATACAGTACAGTATAGCATTTGTAATGGATAGATAAACTTTACTTCAACAACAGGAGGGGCTGTGATCAAACTGAAATGTCACCTTTGATTCAAAGAGTTTAATCCCCCATTTTTATTAATGTACTGGTAGCTCTCCTACATTTTTTGTTCATGTGCTGTTTTAATCAGTTGGGAACTGTCTGTTGAAAATGTCAAAACTACTCCACAAGCAAAAGTTCACTGACATTCCATTCTTTAAATTTACTTATATCATGAACATTTCCATGTAACATACAGTATTTTCCATCAACATTACTTTCTTCTCAATTGGAAGTCTCCTGGTCTGTCATTATACAGATGATAAACAGAGAAACTAGTGATTTAGAATAATTATTTTATTGCCATCAGAGAGTGTAAGTTAACTTTTTTCTTGATTGTACAAAGATCAGATACATTTTGTAATGTGATGTTGACATTTGACCTGAAAAGTTAGCTTCATACTCAATTTATAGTCATTTTGACCAGAAAAGTTAGCTTCATACTCAATTTATAGTCATTTCTGTGCATATAATATCTCACTGTCATTGTTCATTATATTGAGTGTTCTATAATATTCACTCATTCATTTTACAGGCAGCTCAGCGTCGAATGTTGGCAGACAACACCATTCTTTTCCAGGATGAGGCGGCTAACCTTCGCTGGTTCCTCTTACCCAGTGAGGCCCGTGCACTCCTCCTGTCACCCTTTTCCCCTTCAGCTCCTCTGGTGCCTTCCTTATACACATACCCCAAACCACCCTTTTCTCCTGTTAAATACCCACTTTCTGATAGCGAACTGAGTTCCAGAATAGACTATGTTTGGGAACCAGCTGGAGACATGACATTAGGTGTAGAAACCACAGTAAGAACAGCAAATAGGTCAGGGCCCAAGTCAGACAACACTGATGTCAATATGGGTATCATGAACATTGAGGACTATACTTCTCTCTCAGGGAATTTATACACAGATACTAACTGCCCAGAGAAATTGGAGAGGAGCATCAATAGCAGCAATGGTGTTGAAAGTACAAAACTGAGGAAAAATGACAGAAGTAATGTAAGAGCGCAAATAGTGAACGATGATGTAGATATATTTCATATGAATAGCAACACAGTTTCTGGAGAAAAGTCGCCAGTATCAAGGAAAGAAAGAGTAGAAGGGACATCAGAAAGGAACGAAGTCTCAAGCATTGAAAATTCCAAAATGGTTCGTAATGTAGAAAAATCAGATGAAGGAGGACAGAAGGAACCAGGTTTATCTAGCTTGGAGAAAGCTACAGAACTCTCTATTGGAGCACAGACAAAGAACAGCGCTAAAAAAAAACAGAAAATAGTATGTGAAGACTTGACATGTTTTGTGAAGCGTGAGGATGGTACTGATAGCAGCGTTGGTGATGGTGCTAGTAATGATATAAGCATTATTAAGAAGTGGCATGCTCCTCCCAAAAATATCTTCAACCCAACTCTTGAGGTGAGAATATATTAGAATAGTTCATATGCACTTTTCATTCACAGTTTGGTTAATGTGTTCTTTGTATACCTAAACCTTTCTATATGTATTTCAGTTCTGTATTGTTGTAAAGTACTGCTATCATGGTGACTAGTAACCTGGTTTTAACTTGACAGCTCATGGAATGGTTCCTCCCACCAAAAGGGAGGACTTTGTCATGAATGCATAATATAGTAACTACTACCCTTAGCACTACAAAACTTGTAAAAGTACCAATCAGACTTACTAGAATTTATTTGAATATCCCCTATCATTACCTATAAAAAATAACAAAAGTTATTCCCCACCAGGCCATCACAGATTTCTCAATGATTCATGATGGTGATCGAGTGTTGGTGTGCCTGTCGGGGGGCAAGGACTCCCTCTCTCTCTTACACACCCTGCGTCAGTATCAGCACTATGCCCGGGGCACTCATGGTGTCTCCTTCACTCTGGGGGCAGCCACAGTCGACCCCCTTAGTGCTGCCTATGATCCCAGACCCCTCATTCCCTACTTAGCCAGTCTGGGAGTCCATTATTTATATGAGCGTCAGGGTATGTCTGTTGTGTGTTTTCATATTTTGAATTGTTTGGCATCATATTAGTGCTAGAATTACATTAATCATATTTGAAGTGCAAGTAGTTGTGGTTCTTACTTTTGTACAATATTTTAAATTTGAATTTGCTAACTGTTTCACTCCAATCACTTACGTCATTGTTCCTGGAACTATGTTGATGTTAGTACTGTATTTTATTTAATAATGGCATTCCTTGAAATGGTCATGCAAATTTTGTGTAGAAGTGCATATACATAACAGTTATAAAATGCAAACATTTATTGTTAAATCCTTATCACTGATATGATACATGTTTCTTCAGGCAATCATTTATCTAATGATGCTGTATATTTTCACTGTGATGGCAGACATTCTACAACAGGCAGCCCAGCTGGAGAATTTGGCTTCCATCTGCAGCTTTTGTTCCCGTATGAAACGTGGTCGACTGTATGCAGCGGCCAGACGGTCTGACTATAATGTACTGGCAATGGGTCAACACCTGGATGATCTGGCTGAGAGCTTCCTCATGTCTGTCTTCCACAATGGTCGACTGCGCACCATGAAGGCAAACTACACTGTTAAGTTAGTGAGGAGGCTTTAATCCAATTTGCTTTTTTTATGATTACATCCCCATGTGAAGAGCTTGTATTAACTATTTTTTTCCGCATATGTTTTCACTGATGCGGTACTTTCATCTAGTTTGTTTGGTCTAGTAGATTAAAATACCCAGCTTGAATCAAACATTACAAAATTGGATTGATTTGATCCACAACAAGGAAGTTTTTACTTTGCCATGCCATAGATTGGGAAAAGTTATCCACCCCTCTTGACTTGGTTATGGTAGTTCACCCCCAGGTGCTAATTCTATGTAACTCCATCAATGAGCATGAGCATAAGATATGTGATGAGTTTGACACCCCACCGTATGTGGCATCGGGAGAATTTATTTCTGATTCTGAGTAAGGGAACACTGATAAGTTTAGTAATATAAATTTTATTCATGACTACAATGACCATGCAAACTTAATTGTGCACCAGCAGTTTTCTTGTTAAAAGTTTGATATATGAAGAAATTTGCAACTGCCCATGTGCAGCCATTGGGGAGACGATGGACACATACACAATAATAATAATAATAATAATCTGGTTATGCACACATTTTTCATTTCTCAGATAAATATTAGATTATAAAAGTTTGTATGCCACATAATAACATTGTATAGCAAATTCATGATCTCATTACATGTCTTCCTGTCCCACTGTTTCAGGGAAGGGGACCTGCGTGTCATTAGACCATTTGTGTATGTACGAGAGAAAGATCTCAGGGTTTTTGCGGAGTCCAGGAAGCTGCCAGTCATTCCAGAGAACTGTCCAGCTTGTTTTGAGGCTCCTAAGGTAAAGTAGTGGAGGGACGGTGTAACTGTGGCATAAGATATTTCATAAATTCAATTGTTGGAGGAATTTAATTATTTTATCATTTTCATTCCTTCTTGATTCATAGAATTTACTTTATAGAATTTTTTATCTTTAATTATAATGACCTGTAGAAACTGCATAGCATAAATATTATTACCCTTGAGCACATGAATATACACTATATGTCACTAGATTGACTCTTAGTTTTTTTGTCAGGAGCGTCATCGTGTGAAGCAGGTGTTGGCCCAGCAGGAAGTCTTGTTCCCTCAACTGTACTGGTCTCTTCGCTCAGCCTTGCGTCCCGTGATGGCTGTCCCACGCACTGGTCTTGAATCAGTCATCTTTGGTAGGAATGGTGCCTTGGCCACCGTCACAGCTCATCAGGGAGTAAATGATGATGAAGAAGAAAGAGAACATAGTACTTCTGAGGTTGAAGCAATACTTGGTCCACTAGCTAATCTAATGAAAAGTGAGGTAAGTAAATACTAGTACAGTATACTGTATTATAATTTTTGTGAATAGTAATGGGTCAACGAGTCTGTAAAAGAAGAAACACCTGTAGCCACAAATGTTATTTACTCTTGGCAACAAATAAAATATGAATTTTGGTTCAGCATATTATTCCTGTAATACTGATATCATAGCTTCTCTGATTTTGTTTCATACGAAAATATGTGAACTGCAAAAATTCTTTAAGCTTACAGAGGTCCTCTGGAGCACAATTTAAGCATATGAAACAAACATTGGTGTTATATATTGAAGCAATGTTGATGAGAGTTTTTATTTTGGTGATGTATGTAAAGTCTTGTTTATGTTGATAACAGTAGCAACATTCATAATAATATAAATTGCGATCAAGAACAGTATTTGCTGTTGTTTGTAATATGAAGGCACCTGTAACTTATTTTTTTCTACTTTATTGCAAACACCTCTCAGATAATACTGTATTGTTGTCCTCATCATCATCAAGTGTTCTGCCCATGGGCAGGTCCTTTCATGGATCATACCTTCTCCATCTCCCTCTATCTTGAGATAACCTTTTTAGCTCCATATAACTTTTGTTCCTTCTAAGATCATCCAGCATTGCTTTCCTCCTCCTTCCTCTAGCTCTTTTCCCTTGGTATCTGCCTTCTATCACCTCTCTCAGTAAACCTTCTCCTCTCAACACATGACCAATCCAGTTCTTTTGTCTTCCCTTTATCACATTAATGAGGTTCCTTTCCTCTTCCACCTCTTGCAGCACATCATCATTTCTCCTATGTTCTCTCCAACTTATTTTCAATATTCTTCGCCATATCCACATTTCAAAGCTTTCTAATTTCCTTTTATCTGCTGCATTTATTGTCCATGTTTCTGCACCATAAAGTGCCACACTCCATATCAAGCTCTTCACCAATTTCTTCTTAAGTTTAAGGTTCAAATTTCCTGTCAAAAGACGTCTTTCTTTTGTAAATGCAGCTTTGCCCATTGCAATTCTGGTTCTTATTTCCTTACTGCACCTTCCATCATTTGTTAGTATACTGCCAAGATATTGGAAACTGTTAACCTCCTTTAAATATCTATTTTCTATCATTATTTTAATAGGGGCTCCCTGTCTTTTGGCAATTCTCATTACTTTGGTCTTTGATTCACTAATTTTCATTCCATATTCTTCAGCTGTTCTATTCAAACTATTAACCTTTTCCTGCAATCCCGTCTCACTGTTACATACAATTGCCTTGTCATCTACAAATCTAATTGACTTAACCATCTTGCCACCCACTCTCACTCCCTCCTCCATTTCCAACAATGTTTCATTCATCATTGCCTCTGCATAAATGTTAAATAATACTGGAGATAGAGAACATCCCTGTCTCACACCTCTTCCAACCTCTCCAGGTTCTGATTCACGCTCAGCAACTCTTACCGTTTGATTCAAATACAAATTTCTTATCAACCTACGATCTCTCCAGTCCACACCAATTTCTTTCAGTATCTCAAACAGTTTTCTCCACTGTACTCTGTTGAAAGCTATTTCGAAATCAACAAAGCACACAAAAATTTCCTGATCATGCTCTATCATCTTTTCACTCATTATCCTCATGATTGTTGTCCTAAACTGAGGAAAATATTTCCCTTTTGCAATATATTAGAAAATTAAACTTTCTAGTAGATATCCTGATAAAAGTTAAAAGATGCTGAAATAATGACAGTATAGTAAATTTACAGTTGTTTTTGATGTTTTCCCGGGTCAGAATGGCCTCCTGCCCCATGGACCTCCGGAACGCTCTGGTCGCAGTGAAAACACAAATTAAAATAAAAGGGGCTGGCTACCGAAGCACATCACAGGGAAATGGGACCAGAGCTTACTGGACCAGGGAGATTGGGGAGAAGGTCATTGATCCCACAGCCAGTGCTGTGGGCCCAAGTCTACATTACCACAAGAGCTACAAGTGGGGCTGCACCTTCCAAGAGACCAGCCCTGAAGGGACCAACCATAAGGGGGAGGGATAAACTGCTACATGCAAAGGGATAATGCACCCTCATATGCTGGCAGTTCACACAGCAGTGGAGGAAAAAAAAAAAAAGGTAAATTTACAGTAATGTACTACACTTTATTACAGTATCGCACAGCAAATAGTCCTTCATCACAGCTTCCTTAAAAGTTTCAAGAATGCATGATGCCTGCAATCCAGAGAGTTAACCACTACAACTTTCATGACAGAGGTTGGTAACTGGAAGTATTATGTCCAGAATTAGTGGTTTCAATTGCAAGGAAATGTACAATATAAATTACATGTCTTGGATACTTGTGTACAGTATCCCTATAAAAAACTCTAGAAGTTTTATGATTTGCATACAGTACGCATAGTTTACCGTAATTTCTTGTGACTGCATTCTTCGTTTTGAATAATCACACGCAAAATAAAAGTATTTTGGCCTTAGGCAATAGATACAGTAGATAGGTAGGTAAATATGTATATATACCAGTCCTGTAATGTATACTGGTATCGTTGCTCAAGGAGAGAATACAAGTACAGTATTGTAATTGGGCAGCCATTTGGAAGATTCTCTATATATACTTAGTATCTTAAAGTGAAATTTTTTTTTGTTTGATTTTAAAATATGACAGACTGCAATGTGTGTTGGCTTAGTTGTGACATGGTTACTTTAATTTTAGAGTATTATAACCGACATTCAGGATTTACTCATAATTTTTCAAAATTTGACACATGGTAGTTTTTCATTGGGGTTTTGAGTATATTTGACTTTATCAGTGTTTCACCAGTCCGAGTAAGTTCTTCAAATATGCTAATTAATCATTTTCAGTACTTAGAGGGCCCAATCTCCCTGGTCCAGTTAGCTCTGGTTCCATATTTCTGGGATTTGCTTAGGTAGCCCAGGCATATTGGGCCAGCCCCTTCTTTATTTGAATTTGTTTCTTTCATTGTCACCAGAGCATACCGGGGGTCTGTGAGGCAGGAGGCCATTCTGCCCTGGGAAAACATCAACAGTTATCAGCTGTGGATAAAGTTCTATTGTTCACTTCCTCACCAGGCTGGACTACCACATGTAAACGAACTTATCATGTGATATCATCAATGAGGTAAATACAGTAGAAATGGACAGACCTACTAATGTTATATCATTTTTTTTTTTTTAAATATTTCATAAAATTATACAATAAACTGGAAAGATTTGGTATTTGTAGTAGCAAGACTGGTATGATTATAATCTTTTGGCTGTAGACATATTTAGAGCACTTATTTCTCAGAACAACTTTTGGTTTTCAGTAGTATTCTAAGTACATTGGCCTTTTTTGTTTATTTTTTTGCTCCTTTTCAAAAACCTTTTACATTTAACATTGTTTCTTTACTCTTAAATGTGGTAGTATCATAGTACCAGTAAAGAGGACCTTGGAATCAAATGAACGGTAATAAAATAACCAGTTAGTTTTGTTTTCATAATTTATCACTTTACATCACATCCAAGACTTTCATTGAGATTCAACATACATTCAGCAATAATGGCTTTAAATTAGAAAGCTTAATGACATTTATGTGTACAACTAACCTTTGATACTGTTGCCAGCAGCAAACTGGGGTTAATACTGTTGTAATGGGTCTGTTCAAAAATTAAAATTGGTTTGGTATTTAATTGGGCATGTTACACCTACAAGCACACAGATACTGCAATTATCTCTTGACTATAGCACAGGATGTGTCCTCAAATTTGCCACATATAGTACACTACAAATACAATCATCAGGAATGCTTTGACAAGACAACATACACACATTCTGATTATAAATTCAATACAAGCACTAAGGTAATGATATGAAACTATGACTATGCAAACAAAAAATATAATATGTGCCATAGCACCCTTTTAACTTTACTTTATAGCACTTGCATTTTTCCCTCTCCTTTTCGTTTGTCCATGAACAGTAGCTAAAATAAGTACCACACAAGAGGAAACATAAAATATGTAAATGAACAAAGTTATTCATGTTATATCCTACAATAAAATATTTAATCTGTCATTGTTAAAAGTAAAATGTGCACTGATACTTAGTTTACCTACTGTACATGCAAGTAACACATATGTGTACTTGTACACATTCCTTCCTAATCTCAATCATAATTCCCCCTTGCCTCAGGTCTTAACAGTCTCATCTATCTGGTCATTTTTGTGTCTTTCTTCTCTCCTCAACATTCAGTCTTGCGCATAACTGACTCAAGTGTGTTGTGGGAGGAACGTGGAGCTTGCTCAATGACCCTGAGGTCTGCCAGAGCAGACATGTTAGCCTCAGTAAGCCTGGCAGTTGTTTCCACCAGCTCTGCCTCTGACCCACATACTGCTATCATGCCTGGTGGAAAAAAAATTATACATATTAAAATACCTGGAATTACTGATCAAATTTCATTCCAGACATGCTGTTGCTACTACTACTGTGGAAGAGAAGAGATATGAAGGAGAGAAAAGACAAAGAAGAAACAAAAAAGAGAGATAATATGAGGAATAATAGTAGGGTAGTAGCTGTAGCAACAGCAATAGCTGGTACTCTTGTTGACACAACATTAATGACAGTCACCTGTGCTGTTATACTCTGGTTACTTAGTCTAGTCCAGTCATTTGACCGAGTCCACAGTGAACCTAGCCCCTTCTTTGAATTAGCTGCGGTGATGCTCATTTTACCTTTCCTTCTCTGCAGGCACTGACACTGCACTGGCAAGATGACACATCTCTATTAATTTAAATGTAGCTTGACAATGACATAAGTTATGCATATTTATTTTACACCATTAAACTCTGCATTAAATTTGAAGCTCAAACATGTTTTCCAAATCGTATTACAGACCAAAGAAAAAAATATCATTGCGAGTTCAAGTCAAAATATGTCTTAGAAATGTTAATACCACGTTTGCATTGAACTGCAAAAAGTGGTATAAACATTTCCAAGCCATATACTGTATTGACTTGAGAACTTGCAATAATATTTTTTCTTTGGACTGTATTATATTTTGGAAAAAGTGTTTAAGCTTCAAATTTTATGCAGAGTTTAATTATGTGAAATAAATATGCGAAACCTATGTAATAGTCAAGCTACACATAAATTAAGAGATGTGTTGTGTTGCAAGTGCAGAGTCTGTACATACAAAGAAGAAAGGTGAATCTGATGGGTCTGCTGTTCTTTACACGTAAAGAAAATATCCTCTATATCGTCATTAACTCACAGGATAGAATATGCCTAACCATATACCAAGATGATGTGAGTGACAGTACTGTATAGCTTTTCTCTCCTGATAGTGATGTGTATAAAGTGTTGTCATCTAGTGAGAATCTACCATCATGATGTGATAGTGAGCATCACAGCAGCCAATCAGAGAGCTCTATTCAAATCTGGGGCTAGGCTCAATGTGGACTCGGACAAGAATGAGTAAAGTTTACTTCTTACCTGGCTTCTTGTCAGCGAGGTAAGTACAGTAGGTATTAAGGATGATCATAATGTCATGGTGAGGGTGAGGATTGGCTGGTTCATGATCCCACAGGGAGCGGTGCTGACGCACAAACTGTAGGGCTGCCACCCATCGCTGGTCTGCCACCAACTGCAACAGCTGTTTCAAATACAAGGGTTAGATAACAAGAATATTATTTTGTCAGGATCTACAATTTCCAATTCATCCACCTATCTGAAACCTCCCTTCCCCATGAGGACAGAGTCCACCTGGCCAGGCTGCCGTGTGGCCACCACCCGGCCCTCCTGACATATCACAAGTTGGATAGAGCCATTGTAGATGCATGTCTCGGATGTAACACAGCACCCCATTCTATTAAACACATTATGGAAGACTGCAATGTACACAACCACACTCTACAACATACTCTCTCTGAGGGCACTGTGGGAAAGCCTGAGCTCGGGGCTGCTCGGAGCTTGAGGAACTTCAACAACAACCTATTCAGCTTACAATTCAGTATCAATTAAGTCTTGTATAATGAGACTAAAATTTAATTTAAATTTAAGCACACAGTACAAACCTGATGCTCTGCCTCAGGTTGTGTGGTTGGAGTGGGTGTAACAACAGGCAGGTCAAGGGACTGTGAGCCAAGGGAAGAGGAGCTGATTGGGGAGCCTCCTTCTGTACGACCAAGGCTGCTTTCACATCCACTGCCACCTTCGCTCTCCTCACCTCCCACACTCTCACATTCTCCCTCCTCTCCCTGCAACATTAAGTGAATTATACTATAGTACTCATGTTTTATGTAATGGTGTTCTTATGATACAGGTTACTTCAAAAGTATTAAATAAAAATAAAAAGTTAAATATTTTTCATGTTTGTTTGTTCCTAGACTAGAGTACAAGTGTTAGGCCCTGTTCCAAAACGATTGTGAATGGGCGTGTGAAACTCCTGTGTCTGTCAGTTGGTATGATAACTAGATATAAACTTTCTGCATTGGATCATGCATAATTTTGATTGGTATGCTTATTTTTCTCCTAGAACAAGAAAAATAAGGTTGCAGGCAATATATAAAAGTAAATAATCAAGAGTGTTGGCATAGGGAAATGGTGTCCCCATCGCCCACCATTCTTGCAATGGTGCAGTCAGCCTCGTATCCTCTATGATACATGGGGGAGTGAGGGTTGGGGACCTCACTCACTAACAATGATCCCACTAAAGGTTCAATGACATTGTACTGTACACAAGCAATGTGGGAAGGGGTAGTTTTCTGTAATCTCAGTAGGGCTACATAGCATGTATGACCCACCTTACTGCAATCATGGGTCAGTGTTATTATCTGTAGTCAGCAGTGTTACTGTATATGTTGTGCCTCACCTCTGGCAGCTCTCTTTCCGGTGGCATGGCCTGGGATGTGCGTGTGGGTGAGGTGGGAGGTGTGGCATCAAGTTGTTCAGCTGCTGCTAATAGCTTCCCTTGCAATGTACTCAGCTCCACACTATGGTCGCTCACCTGCTGAGGATTAAATACACAGTGCATACTGGGAAGAAATAATAATACTTACGGTATGTTCAGGAAACTAAGTCATTGTAATTATGAATTTACCAAAAATAAAATAAAAAAGCATTTACAGAATGTTTCAGTGAATTACAAAAGAGAAGCTCATCCCAACCTGTGTAGCTTTGGCAGCATGGAGGAGTGCCAGGATAAGCTTAGCATAGGTCTCATACAGAAGAGAGAGCTGGAAGTGGAGCTTGTGAAGACAGCGACACAAGTCAGTATGTTGTTCATCAGGGCACAGCTCAGGCAGACTCTCACCAAGGCTCTGAAGCTTTACCATTGACTTTATTCCATCCAAACACTGAAAGTTGGTAATAACTGGAGATAACCTTGGAATGGCAACTTTGGCATTGTCTCTAAATTATTACCAATTTAGTATGTTGAAAGTTAACACTACTGATGACCAAATATTAAAACTACTTCAAGCAATCATATGCTTGGAGTAAGGCCACACAAATATTTCCCAGGAAAAAAATACCAATGACCAAAAAGTTGAATTTCGCTAGTATAGAATTCATGATGTAAGTATACAGGTAGTACCCATAACATTTTATTTTAGCTGATGGTATTGGGCAGAAAAAGAATTGTACCATATAGTACTGTACTTAAATGTGTCATAATTGGTACCAGGACACTAATATACTGACTGCTATACATGGATTTGTCTGTGTTGTTCAGTAAACCTTTAAATTGAAAAAACAGGGGTTATTTTTCTTATGATTTACCCAAATATCAGGATTCTTAGACCATTCCTTGCATTATACCCCATCTGAAGTGAAAATTTCAGACTTTACTCTGTTGAGTTTGGCCACCTAAGTCGGAATAGATTGACCAGAACAGGGAAATATTTCCAACCAATTTTCTTAGTTATTTTTTCTTGCACATAATTTTGATATTGAATTCTGAATTTGATTGTTTAGTGTGTTATTAATATAATATTGTGCATGAGTTAATAGCTACTCCATGTTCTGCAAATTATCATTAGTTAAAAAAGTTATAGGTAATGTTATAGTAATGTATAGGTAATGGTACATAATAATAATTAGAACTTGTATGATACCTTAATAACTGAAAATCTAACTGAACCACTGCCCTGCAATACTGTTCAAGGGTCTGTAAACCAAGTACAATGAGAGACAAAAGTCATGTCATTTGTACAAACAAAGTTAAGTATTGCTCACAGCCTAACTTGAAATGCAGCCCTAACTTAGTTTGATGCTACTTCAAACTCCTGTATTTTTGTAGCTACACAAAACTTGATGGTATAACTAACCACAGTGGCACTCTCCCTTTTATCCAGGTATGTGTCAAGGTGTTGGTGGAGTGCAATAAAAGTGGAGCGGAAGCGGTGTGTCAGTTGAGTCCCTGCTAGTAGTGCCGAGTCAACATAAACATATGTCAATGGTACTAGACCCTCCACACCAACCTGAGGAAATGAACAACTATAGATTTCTTGCCAGTGAAGAGAGCAAGGGTTTTGGTATCTACTTTTGTAACATGTCGAATAATATTTATCATTACCCACCAATTGATAATAGTGCTCAGCCACAGTAGCAACCTAACCTACTCCATGAACAGTACTGTATATCTTTGCAAAGGTAAGTGATGAATGACACAACAACACTGCAGTGTCTCTGAAATTATTGTTATAAACTGGTATAAAAATGGAAGCCCAGACTAACCTCCATGTGGTGTAGGAAGGCGATATATCTGGGCAGGAGATCAGAGGCTTCATTCAGATACTGGCTGCTGTCTGTCACCACTTCACTGAATTTTATGACAATTTCCTGATGATAAGGATATTAAACATTTTCAAATAAGTTCAGGTCCAGGTACCAGTGCATACAACTTAAATCTGATTAATTGTCCACATTTATTAAGGAGTTTATATCTATCTAACTTGTATATTTTCCCATATGCACAGAGTTTGGGTGTGCAGGTTTGCATCCTGGCCAAGCAGGGGTTTTGTACCATATAGTTATTCTAACTTAGCATTGTAGGGAATTCGTTACAGGTGGGGCATTAACTTTGTATGAAATGAAATTGTATTGTTACTTATATTTGTGGGAATGAGTTGTGCCCTTCTTTAACTACTGTGTATGCATGGTCTGTATGACCTTGCTTGGGAGCCTGAATAAATTATTTCCAATTTCTCCAGTAACTATCTACCATGCCTCTCATCCTAGGAAATATACACCCAGCAGACTTCAGTGAACTTTTTTAAAAGCAACAACAGAAGCTACAATTATACAATCATATTGTATATTCACTCACAGAGATGGTATCATCAACTTCGCTCCCCTTACAACCGCAACAATATAAATTCCTCCATTAATCACAGTTTGTTAAACATTTTAACAGAGGTACATTTCAAGATGAAAATTACTCACAGTAAACATTGTGTTGAATAGAGTGCAGGTACGTGTGGGTCGAAGGAGAGCAGGTGCATCGGGGGCCATGAGGGCAGATAGGTGGGTGCGCCAGGCATCCTCTAGGTGATCAGGCTGGCGGGCAGGCCGAAAGAGCAGGGTAGCCAGGCTGGATGCTGGAGCATTGCAAGGAGTCATGTCCCCAAGGTCACCATCGCTGCTCTCACTGTGGCTGCAGGGACCAGATGACACCTCACTATTACACAAACATCTTGGTTACACAAATCACTTATCTAAGTACTGAAACAATACCATGAACAATGGGCAGTGTGACTTAGGCAACTCACTCTGACATTGAGGTGGGTGAAGGAGGCCGATGAGCTGCTGAGGTGTTGAGATTCAGTTTAGGAGGAGCCATAACTGGGGTGGTAGCAGCTGGGGAGCATGGTGGGTCCTGGTGGCTGTGGTGGCGGTGGAGGCTGTGGTTAAGACTACTACTACCTGATCTCTCACTGGGACCAAGACTAGCATCATCAACCGGGGACACTGAACCTTCCTCTTCCCACCACTCCACCTCTGTTGATGGACCAGGGACAGCTTTTCTTGAATGGTGGGGCAGGTCTGGGGGGCGGGGTGGTGCCTCCTCAGGAAGGCTGCCTGAAGAAGGGTCTGGGTCGCCAAGGTTGCTGGGGGAGCGACGCCTCACGCCCCACAGATTGAAGTTGTCCACACTCTCTTCCTGAGATCACCAAATAAAAGGATAAAACTCAACAATATACTGTACATATACTGTATATGGTCTCGACTTTCTCATAATATCAAGGCAATACACCTCAGCATTAAATTAATGTTCTTCAGAGCTACAACCAATATCAAGACATGTCTCAATAATGTCATACCTGTCACAAAGGTTACAGTCAATTTGGAAAAGTTAATAAAGTTAAAGTAAGCAATGACTTCAAAAGTCGAGTTGTAGAAGTTCTTTGTAGTTTACTTATAAGAACAAAAGTCTCAAACTATTAGGCCCATCATTCAATCATGGCCTCGTATACTACACAACTGCCTTAACACAGGTCTACTCATTACTGTACCTACTTCATTCACCCCTACCCATACTCACTTACCCCCTGACTTTCCAGCTCATATTCTAAGAAGTCGAAGTCCTTGAAGACAGCAAACTGTTTCTCCGATGATGTCATGTCATCAGCAGTTCGATCATTGTTGTCACCTGGAGCAACAGACACTTCCTCTGTTGATGATGCCATCGATGACTGGCGTTCAAGCTCGGAACTCTGGCTGAAGATGACCTGAGAGTGTGGAAGACAATCAGATGATGTGGTGGTGAGGCTTGGAAGGCTGCACAAAAATGATGCTATGGTAGATGAACCTATGAAATCGTTAATATACTGAGAAAGGTGGAGGATAGCTATGATATAATAATGCTGTGGAGGAAGTGGGCAAAGGTTTATATATTCATAACATTCTGTTGAATGGAACCAACTTGTTTCAGTGAGAGATTTGAGGAAACATCTAGAAACTTCCATGATATTGTACATTGATTTCCAATTCTGAGTATTTTTGGCTATATGGACTTAAAACTGAATTTTTTTTAATATAAAATCAGTTCTAAGAGTAAAAACATAAGGGGGAGGGAGCTCAGACACTAAAAAGTAATCTATTGTACAAGTAAGATCCACTAGGATAGAATAGACATCCATGAACAGTTTTCACTAAGGTAAGTTACTAAGTGGAATGGCAAGTGAACTGACTCTGCCACTTTAAAAAAATCTTAAGAATTTGTTTCCTATCATGTAAAGTTATTGATGGGATATCTCGGTAAACTGGAGACGAGTAAACATTTCTGCCTTTAAAGAGATTTTTCACTGGGGTATTTAAGTGGTGGGGAGGGCTTGACAAAGGGATGAGAGAGTACTGTACTGAAGCAGGAAGAACTGGAGCCTTATTTGGGGAGACCTCTTAGAGAGAATGAAACATCAGATATATAAATAGACTGATTTATAAATGGATAGATACCTGAGTGGAAAATAGATGGGTGAAATGCATTTAATTATACAGCAACAAAAAACGAAATATTACTGAGAGGTATTTGAGTGTACTATCAATAAGTTTAGATATTGTTACAAGTAACAATAGTGTGGACCTTTATAATAATTTTAGGAACAACACTGAAAAAATAAAAAGATGGATAATTACTACTGTACTTTGAATAAGAAAAAAAAATAACATAGGCATAGGGAAAGCATTGAATGACAGGCAATATACGAAGCTAGAGAATGATAATGCTGCTATACAGTATACAACTTGGATTCACTTATGGTGTTGAAAATATTGTGAAAGCATCATACATGATTTGTGACTGCAAGCAAATAGAGTGGTAAAGCCAGCATGACAACAAACAAAAATAAAAGTACAGTACATTACAGTACTGTAAAGTACAGTACACATGTGGGAAGTACCTTACTATTTCCATGCTAAAAGTTTTGCTCTGTACCTTATGCAGCCAACAGTTGGCCAAACTGCTGAACTATCATAAAAATGGAAAGATACTCTAACAACTACTTTGTACTTTATGTTACACCCCTCCTACAGTCCATTATCTTGTAAATGTGGCAAAAATGTACTTGCTCCCTCATTTAATTTTGTTACTCTTCTGGTAAATGTAATGCAATCAAATTACAGTACACCAAATTACACCAAAATTTTACACAACTAGGTATCCAAGGTCATAGTAATTGAAAGAGAATCAGTGCATTTTTGTCACATTAAAAAAAAATATAATAAAGTTATGTGGTGGAGGCATTGATGGAACTGGGAAGGTCTGGAGTAAGCTGGGCTGGCTGGGAATATCTTGTCATATTTGAGGTATTTACACATGCAGCCATGGACTTAGTATTTGGCTTTAAATAGAAAAGTCATAATTCACAGTAATATATCATAAGTATAGTTCCAGCTCTGAAAATATGATACTGTAATTCACTAAGAATTACCTAAATGATGGCAATAACAATATTCTTGTTACTGCTAATAGTACAGTACCTGACTGACAACAGTACAGTATAATGACTCCATGTTATTTTTTGTTCTCCCATGACAATTTTCAGCTGACTTGGGTAGGGATTTTCACTGATTACCCTCACCTGCAGAGATGACACCTTGCAACACCTTGTAAACTTGCTATTTTAATTTTGCTGTGAAACTGTTACTTTGGTACTGGTGATAATTATACTTAAACTGTAACTATCAAAACTATTATTGGTGTTGTTGATATTGTATTATCATTGATGCTGAATAAAGGCAAGTGTGTGTAATGGTTAACAACTGCCATTCAGGTGACAGCCAGGAGCAAGAAAACAGAAACTCAGATACTAATAAAGAAAAAGAGAAATGATAATTGTTATAAGTAATAATGGAAATGAAAACAAGTTAACACTGTTTAAATTACATAGTGTGTGCATAGGCTTCAAACCCAGAAAATTATCTGCAAGAGAAAATAATTCAGCCAAAATTCAAAGTAAAAAACAAGATGACTACATTGAAAGAATAAGTAAGAGCACACTAAGCAAGGTCTCTTCATGCAGCCTCTCTCCTGAAAGCCATGCAGTTAATTTTTTTTCACACAAACCCAGTACAGTACAAAGCAACAAAATACCTGATAAGTCTATTTGTAGTTTCTAAAACATGCATATTTAAGTCAGAGTTAAAGTGAATTGTGTTAATACAGTACTGAATTAAATAATTACAACATACCGGTACACTGTACAGTATTCTTTAAAATATTTCATATCTGGATCAATTTCTTGATTTATAAAATACTGTAGTTGTGATGTGAGATTCATATGGAGAAAGGAGGATGGAAGGAAGGTGGAAGGAACCAAGCAGATGAAGAACAGAATGAAGGGAAGCCTAATAAAGTAAACGAAGGAAGGGTTTAGAAGGAAGAAAATTCAGGATAGAGAAAGCAGGACCAGGAACATCAGACAGCATCAGGGGATGGACATGCCCAAAGTGTTCTACCAGAATTTGTATAAGATATGGTTGGTGAATTGGATTCTCCTGATTCTTCCAAACTATGGCAGAAAATGCACCATCCAGAATAAGGCAGTCTTTTTCTTGACAAAGTTTGAAGTACAGTAATTACTAACCATCATATCACCAAAAGCATCTTAAACCTTTGCAAGGAAAAAACACTGCACCAACTAACGTTAGGGATGAAAGAGAGAATAAATGATAAACAGAAACAGGAAGACTATCGAAGGAAAGACATGAGATGATAAAAAGATCAGGTATGTGGAAGAAAGATAATAAATGGGAAGAGACAACACAGAAAATTCATAGGAAAATAAATACTACAGTACTTAAAAGAAGAGAAGCAGGCAAAGGATGACAATTAAATAAATATGATAAAGCAGAAAGCACTAGAAATGAAGACGGTAGAGGAGATGAGAGTAATGTAAGTGAGAGGGAGTCAGAGTGTGCAAGGATGTTGTGGTGACGATGTAAACAAACCCAGTTACCTTGCTGATGCTTGCCTCCTGCTGCACCGGCCACACAGAGAGAGAGAGGGGGACACACGCAGGCAGGGGAGAGAAAGAGGGTTAATGAACCAAGCCATGCCAACACCCAGTGCAGGGGAGGAGGGGAGGGGGTGGGAGAGGGAGGAAGGTGAGGAGGTAGAGGGCCACACCATGACTCTCATGCAAGGTTGTTGTTGTTGATGTTGTTATAGGCTCGGTTAATAAAGGATAAACAGGGAGGCCATGATTTTGCTGGTGAATTCAAGACAACTCATTCCTCCAAACTGACACACAATAATAACCATACTCTGGCAGTCTGCTTTGTGAAGTATATGTAATTTGGAGGAAATAACACCATACAATATTACAGTATTCCAGTACCATTTTACCATCCTTTCAGTTCTAATTGCTAGTTATATGGCCTGGATAATGTAACATAACTGAAAATGTTGGTAATACATGTACAGTACTGTACTGAAGTGAAAAAGTCAATTTTCTCCCATTCAATGCAACAAAAGGGGAGGGGATGCTGGTATTCACACAAGGCATGACTGGTAATTTTATAAAGCTCCTATGAATTCTCAATTGTCCATCAGATTATGCAAGTTCAATTAGAAATGCATGCTTTACCTTGTTGATAAACTTATTCAACTGGACTGTTCTTAACAGTTGGTACTTGTAGATTATGTTTAATGATTAGTGTATGTTTATGATCAGTCATGTTTCTATTAGGATCTGATAATAATTTTTCACTTCGTTTCCAAACTGTCCGATTTCTATTTCTGTGATAATTTAAAAATAATTCTTTGTGCATGCCATGAGTCGTACTTTTCTTTTGCGTGAGAAGAAGGATGAAACTCTCACAGCACCTCCACACTCAACCTTCCCCTCCACCACCATCACTAACACTACCATCATAACCTTTAGGTACCCCAAGAGTTCATGCTGCTATACAGAAAACCTCAAGTGCAAGAGACTTAATACAGTGCTAGTCATTGTCAAGGATCACTGTGCTCCATTTTTCTGTAGCTGACATTCTAATATTTTACAGGCTAAACATATTGGTCAGAGCTTGACACACAGGAATTAGGAGTCATAAACCAGCCAATCAGATGTAAGTTAATATTAATTGTTGACATATCCTGTCAGCTACAAAAACAAAACAAAAAACTACAGCTGATCCTGACTGTATCACTAATACACTCTTACATGAACACACAATATATCACTCCACTTTATCATTCTTTCTAAACAAACCACATACACTTGAGGTTCATAGCCACAGATCTCATGGATAACCACAATTATTAACCCTTAGAGGAAGGAGAATTCCTGTGTTACATAAAGCTGTCTGACATTTGTCCAGACGTATTATCTAAAATTTAAGCTGTTAATTATGAGTTAATAGAAATAACAGTGTTTAAATATTTGGACATTAATTTCCATCTAAATATTGTATGACAATAATGTGGCAATAAGAAAAGTTAATTACTACAATATATACTATATCTATCAACTTTAAATAGTACTGTATCATACACATTTCAAAACCCACATTATGACATTATGAAGCAAGCTTCAGTTTCATTAATCCTCTTGGTAGGTTAATGTCAAGGTGTCCAAGGATCATGGCAAGGTGTGACATGAATGGGTATGTTTCTCTATCAACACAACCTCATTTGGTGCAAATCATGATTACCAGACAAATTCAGAAAGTTCTTTTCACAGGAAGATTTGAAGGTAATGACCACCAAAACACACACACATAAATAACCTAGGCTACCAACCCAAGCTTGCCATAGCAACATCCCAATAATCGATTGCTATATTCTCACTCTAATGCAAATAAGAAAAGACTAAACAAGCACACCAATCAACAGTGTAAACTAAATCTGCATCAGAGTAAAAATGGAGAAAAACACACGCACACACATTAAAGAGAGAATTTCAAACAAACACTCCCGAGCTACCAACCACACCCACGGACACTGGACCACCAATCCCAGTCCACCTACTTTACGCGAGACCTGAGGGGCGGAGACTGATAACCGCCACGCACTCTGTAAGGATGCACTCCTTAACACTATATTGTATTGTCATCTGTATATACTCAGATGATACAATAGTACCTGGCTCTGCCCCTTGTACAGACCCAATCATGAATTTGTAGTACAGTCTGATTAAAAGATGGAGGGTATTTATCAACAACCATTAATGTCTTAGATATACAGTATATGGTGAGACATTAATGAACATATTATATCTCTGATAGGGTACATAGCTTTCAATAACAATTCATCAACATTGAAAATTACCAGAACTCATTATAAGTATTTAGTACCTAGTATGAGGTACCAAGAGTACATGCCAGTATTAGGAATGATAGCAGCAAGCACATGTTGGGCAAAAGTTATTGGGTACTAGAGATAGTTGATCATCTATCAACTGGTCTGTGCTACAAATTCATTGGCTTGCATAATGTCTGATACTCTGATTATGAAGGACATACAGTATTCACAAATCCACACATATACATTATTAAAGAATACCCAATACTGGTTCATTTTAACTTTGGATACAATAGGTGGGCTGAACTTATACACTAAATAACAGTAACTCTAAACTAACCTAAGGGATCTGTTATATTGATGGCAAACTGGAAGCCACAGATTCCTAAAAAACTGTACCAACTTTGTTTGTGGCAGAGTTTGAAGGAAAAAGTAGCCTACCATTTGCCAATAATATTTTCTCTTCCTGAACTATTACTTTTCTGTAATAGAAGATTTATGACAATTATCTAGAATCAACCATTATTTCTCTCTCTCTCTCTCTCTGTCTAAAGTACCAATGCACAGATATAATGTAAACAGATAATGCAGCAAAAGACACGGGGACTGCTGCCCAACACATTCACTTCCCCATAACACAACTGAACTCTCATGGTAGGGGAGAGAGACAAAGAAGTGAGGGACTTTTAAAATGGTCAAAGAGATGTGACCAGCCCTTCACAAAATATTCAAGTACAGTTCACATCTATTACAGAATGTTATATTTATCATGGATTATTACATAAATTTCATGACAGCACTAAACTACTATACTAAAACCCAAATATCTACTGTTTCTGATAGAGAATTACTGGTATGTTACATACTAGTGTAATACCTGAGTGAGTTCAATTTATCATTCTAAATTCACTACTATATAATATATATTTTTTTAATATATCATATCTAAAAAAGCTCTACAAACTTTCTTTCTACTTTTCATTCAATGCACAGAATATTTTGCGAAGGGATGCAAGCAAACACGAATACTGTATATACACTGACAGTCGAGAAGACAAGCTGACCCTACATGTATGTATGGTAGATGTTAAGACTATTAATGCTACACTACTAAAAGAGGAATCACACTGCCATAACACTCCTGCACCCTGGTACTTTCACTGTAAGAGTATAATACAGATGATCACATTCCATAGGTAGTCAATGGTTTTACAACATAAGTTTCAATGGTTATTTACTGAACTGCTATCCTTCAATTAATTACGAAATTTCCCAAAACATCCAACTACAGGCATCCCTTGTTATCCAATGATACTTACTCCCACACTTTACATAACAGTCTTTATTACAGTCTTTATTACAAATTACAGGTATGGATAGATCATACTATTTACAATGACTTGCCTCATTTGTTATCAATGGTTGGGTTTGAATTTTATGCTTAAGGCCAATTCAAATTCCCATCACTGTCACCCACCTATATTTTCATTTCAAAAACTGTGCATCATATGCTTCTATTTGGTTATTGAATATCTAGCTACTTGTGTGTATGCTACATAATGGCTGGATGCCTTTGGAAGGTGTTACTTTAATCAAAGAATGAGGTATAATTAAATACACAGCACAAACAGTTATGACTTGAACCCATGCTGCCGAGTGTTGAAAACACATTCGAGCCTTACAAACTATTCTATCACATGCTTTAACAAATAACAGACTAGTGGTAAAATTACGTATTTCAAAGTAGCTTTGTCAATGCTGTAGTGACATTGTATCAAATATAAAGGTACTGGTATTAACAAATTTGAAATCATAGTTCCATGAGCAAGCACAAGTTCAGGTAAACACATAAGATCATCTATTGATCTGAGAGTACCAGGGCTGGGGATATACTGAGCAGTGGCAGCCATTTCTAAGAGATATTAGCCAAAGGAAGAAACACTAAGTGAAGGAGAGAGCATATAACATAACATGAGCAAAAGAAAAATAAACAATTGGATGTTAGTGAATCGATTCCTAACAAGTGACAACCCCAAGATGTTGAGAAGGAAATATGAGATACCCTCTCTTGATGAATAAGATATAAATGTACTGAAAAGAAACACTGGTAAATTACTCATCCACACTACTAACTCAAATTAACTTATATAGTATATTCATTAGAAATATATTTATTATTTACAGTAGCAAGTATTCAATAATGGCAGGAAATACTGAACACTGTCTATAGATATAGGAACCATCTATATACTCTCTTTTATCTGGTGATACAAAACATTAAAAATTACCCAAGCAAATAGAGTATACACATGTCCACTTTATTTAATTTTATCTCGCTATAATGGGGGCTAAAACCTATCTGCAGAATTAAAAGCCACTGAATCTTGCAATCAGTGCCACAAACAGCAACTTCACTGAGGGAGCAAGTTTTGTGGCAGATTGAAGAGGAGTCAGTAATCTGTGATTCAAGTTTAATTTCTTGCCCCATAACATATTTTCAAGGACCTCCATCCAGATAGTTACTAAACCCAACCCAGGCAGGTTTTCATGTATGCTTTTACTTTTCTCACATGAATCCTACATTTATCTATATTTTACTCATTTTATCCCCTAGAGAATGTGCAGCGAAGGACACTGTCTGTGTTACTTACCGATGGTGACTTGGGCAGCCCCACACGCTGGCCACAGGTGTTAAGAAGATTGACTAGGCACTCCCTTGTTCGAGCCTGAAATGTGGTCGGTGCATGTGGGTCAAAGCAACAAATAATATCACAATCTGAAAGACTATTAAGTATATTATGTCTAAAATTAATTTTCATTTTGAAAGCATTATACAGTACAGTATATGACATTGTATCCTATCTATGTGATGCAATAGCCTCAGGAAATTGCCATTCCTTGAAAGGCAAGACAAGTCTGGTCTATTAACAAGTCCAGAATAAAGAGTTTCAGAAGAGTCAGAATAGAACAGTCCTTAACCACACATGTATATATTTCCTGCACCTAACACACCACCGCATCCCTGAATATATGACTTTCTTCTAACACCTCTGAAATACCCAACCTGTGACAGCCATGGTTTCTTCCAGCCAGCAAGATGAGAAGTGTCAGCGGCTGAGATGGAGAAACTGCGGCGTGGAGATGAGCAGGCAGCATCACCCATGTCCAGACCTACCGACACACTTCCCTCGCTGCTCACACCATCCTAATGTAAGCATTCAGAAAGCTCAGTATGAAAACCATCATATGCAGAGGAGCATTTGCTAATTATAATTTCCTATTGTTTCTTTACTAGTTCTATCAAGCTATATTTTGAATCAATATGGTAGTTTGTGCATATGGCCTGAAGGCAGAAAAATAGGGAAAATATAAGCTGATTTTTATTGGCAAAATAATACCATGAAAATAAATAGTGCTACAAATGAACAAAAAAGGGAGAAAATTAAAAAGAGGTGCTATGGATGGTTTAATAAAAGATGAGGATCCAACCTGTTCCCTGAGGCTGTCCCCAGTGGCTGAGCTAACTGTGGATGATCCAGCACTGGCCTGTCCTGGCCCAGCCACTCCTACTACAGACAGCCCTGCCTCAGCTTGAGCACCTTTAAGATATCGCCGCCCAATGATAGGTGTCTGGCTCACATCAAAGGTGAATTCCATTGTGCGACCTGAGTTAAGGAAAAAAGATCAGGTGAAGCTTGCACAATGTATCTTTATAGTCCTTTCCACTTTCAACCATAAAGAGATCAAGGTTATAAGTACAGTAAACCCTCGATAAGTTGGATACTTATAAGTCGGATATCAGAAAACTCACACACTGTCAATGTCTCGGACACTCCGCATAACTCTGATGTATATATGACTTATGCAGAGATTTTCCAGATGCATCGTCATACAGGCCTACAGTCTGAGAAGTGACGCAAGTTACTTTTGTACAAAACTCAAATTACCATCTCTTTACCATACATTTATACCCTATATCGACTGACCATATAATTATATAGTTATGCTTTCGCCATAACAGATATGTATAAGAAACTCAATGTTTTGAATTAACTTTGTTGCCTGAAAAATAGTGATGTACTGATATATAATTGGCTGCGTCACTGCCAAGCGAACCATGGAGCCACATATGCATTGGTCATAACGGTATCACCACGGTGACTCCACATAATGTGCCATTATCTATTAACAATGTTATCATGTTATGTTATATCATTAATGATAATATATAATTGGCTGCATGACTGCCAAGAGAACCACATAGCCAAATATGCATTGGTCATAACGGTATTACCACGGTGACTCCACGTAATGTTCCATTATACATAATACAAACTTTATCTTTGCTCTGTTATTATAGTTGATTGCATTGGAAATGCATCTTTAACTTGAGATAAGAGTCACTATGTGATATTTGTCTATAACTATATATTGGTGGTTATAAAGCATGGCCAATTGTTACCACCTTTTCTTCTTTCTCTTAACAATACTGACATTTTCATATATTGTGATGATCAGTCTTTTCTTTGCATCGTTACTAATATCACTTGGAAGCTTTTTCTTCAGGGCCATTGAAAGGAGATTACTATATGAGAAGTAAGCACAAAAATATCACAAAATTTAAGGGAATAATGTATGTGTGGCAACAAGTATGCTGTGACTGATAAACTGACCGATACCAGTTCTGCTGCTCTGATTCCTGCACTTTCTCACCTACCACCACACCACAATACCCTATGTCATGTTAATATACATTATTAGATATATTTCTGCAGTATTACTGTAAATGTATAGCCTTTTGTTGTGAAATTGTCATGTTTTTGTGTGTGCGCAGCTGTGTATGAGAACCAGAGATATGAATGAAAGCACATGTAGTTTTGAGAGCAGGTTTACATGCAGCCAGTCGTATGCATCAAAATTAAGCCCTCGGATATCTCGGATCTTCAGATAACTCAACAAGGGTTTCCCTCCAATTGATCTGAGTTAGCGAGGGTTTACTATATGTCCAGTGTCAGAACATTAAAAAAAAAAAAAAAAAAACAGCTACTACTGTATGAAAAGTCAAATTACCAGAGGATTTGCACATTTGCAACAGTGTTTCATCTCACCTGGCAATTCCTTCTTGAAGTGAGACTCAATATCTGAGAAGACGTGATGATCCCAGTAATGTGTGTGAGAGGAGGCCGGGGGCACCACCAGGGCAGATGATCGAGTCACAGCCATCTTCAGAATCCTCAGAGCTTCTTTCCAGTGGGATCCCTGATCAAGGGTCACAAGTTACACAATGCATTCGACTTCACCAACAGGTCAAGATATTGCTTTATATCCTAAGTTTGATTGACTCCATCAATTTCAACTGACTTGGAACAATGAAGCTGCTAAGAGCAGTCACAGACATAGAGACTTGTATGAATAAAAAATAATACATACAGATATGATGCTACTAGCTTGGTTCAATAAAGCAGAGCTACAATTACATCAGAAGGAAGTGACAAAATTTCTGAAAGGTTAAGTTCTGTGATAAGTTTGGGTGCAACCAGTTCAGTTAAGACTAATATTTTTTTGTGAATTAAATTTAATCATGATATATTAGCTTTCCCATATCTACTCAAATCACAATCACACATTCGCTAGCCATACTTACTTCAATATATTTAGCAATGACTCTGAGCAAATCTCCATTGACCAGTTGAGCAGCAGCAGTATTTATGTCAATGTAGTGCAGCATACAGTGAAGGATGTTTAGTATGGGGTTCTGTACACTGGCTGGACCCTTCTCCAGTACCTGGTGTCAATAAGGCCAAAGTTACCTAAGCAAACATTAAACATCATGACAGATAAAAACATTTTCCTTTTCTGGACAGTATTACAATAAGAAAACAATAATACAACTTCCGTTGTTAAAGATCTCAATTTTCAATTTCCAAACTGTAAGAGATTATTGTCATTTGTCACAGATTTCTTAATTTTTATGCTTCGAGTATCCTATGTCTTCTGTTGACTGAAGTTTTAACTAACTAATCCTTACGCCTTCCCTAATCCAAACCTACTCCAGCACATCTACCTTACCCTAGTCCAAACAAGCCACTAACCTCAACGAGGAATGCCATGAGGGAGAGGGAAAGGTGTGCATATGTGTCATGGAGATACTTGACCACACACTTGGTCCACTGGAAACTCTCCTTGCTGAAGTTGCGGCGGCTATACAGAGTCATTACTGTGGCAAGGTTTTCCAGCTGCTTCCCCTTCTCATTGCAAACCTGACCAACATAACAAGATGAAGTGAAGGTCAGCCTAAATTTCTTATGCTTTCTATAACCTGACACCAAAATCTATTTCAATCATCATAAAAATAAAGGCTCACTTTTCCCTGAATATCCATAGGTAAATGTTAGATGATTAAATGTGTAACCAAAAGAATTCCACAGTTCAAGATTTAAACAAATGAGAAATATAACATATATGAGAGGATGCAGATGTTTAACTTTTATTAATAACCAATAAAGATTGAACTGTCTTCAGAACCATTATATTCCTAGTGTGTTTCAGTACATACTTGAGCAATGTTCTCTGCAGCCTGGATGCAGAGTGGGCTGGCGTCCTCATAGTGACACAACATGTACGGCAGCAGGGCAATCACATTAGTAGCAAACCCTCGACTCTGTGTCGGGTCCACTACCTGATGGAGAGGGAATGCAGTCAGGACTATTACAGATGTTAATCATGGAGTGACTGAACACTGTTACATGTGACCATTCTAAGGTTTTCGTAGCTTTACTTAGTTAATAAAATACTTACCTGTAAGTCAGTGAGTTGTGTGAACCTGGAAAGAAGGGCAATGGTGGGTTCATAGGTGGTGCCAGATGTGCATCCCTTCAGTAACAAGGCATGCACCCCAGGGAAGTCCTTCCATTTCAACTGCTGCTGTAGCTTCTCAACCTGAAAAATGTCCAGACGAGATAATTATGTCCTTCCATCAACCACGACATATTCATCTCTATACATCATTAATATATCATGAACCTTGATACAATGAGGCCGGAGCTAAAAACATTTTCCTTCCCAATGCAACCATCTTTTCCAATAATTATTCCCATCCCCTCTAATCAAATCCTTACCATGTTTCACTACAAAAATTATTATTCTTCACTAAGTTCTTTCCTACTTTATGAACCATTTCATCCCATCACTTCCCTCAGTCAAACAAAGAGCAGCAGTGTATACCAACCTTGTCCCTGCAGTCTGGCCGGTCAAGGGGAAGACGTGATAGCACCTTGTCCAGTAGTCTCATGGCCAGCAGAAATTCATACTCATAATCTGACTCCAGAACTGACACACTTATCCAGAACAGTTGAGCCAACACCTGTCATGTACCAAAGTTGACAATTGAGGATAAGAACTTTCATAATTCATTCTTAGTAATACTATTATGATTTAAGCTGTATTATTTTCATCTGATTTTCATATGTGAAGGATGAAAACAATGTTGAATATTTGTAGAACATAAGCATTATACATGGCTGAGATATTTACAAATTAATCTGAGTCTGACTAGTTCCCATGTGAAGAGAGTTACTGGTAAACTATCTGGTACTCTCCTAACACTCATGGCATTCAGCATTGATCTTTTCAGTCCCTTAGTCTCTAGTACAATCCAAACAGGCATTAGCTCAAGTTACATAATCTAGTGTTTTACTATAAATCCAGGAATTAAAGTGAGCACCAATCATCCAACATCTTCTACTGTTTCATTATCTCTAAAACCTTCTGTTCAACACTGTCACAAAACATTTCCTTAGGTAATTCATCACTTACAGTCATCTTATCATCAGCAGAGCTCTGGTCAGCAAGCTGCTTCAAAGATTGAGCTGAGCGTGACCGAGCCAAGTTGGTGGCAGCGGCAGCAGCTGAGGCAGAAGATGAGTAGTGGTGACCATGATGCTGGTTGTGGTGATGTCGCATCCTAGAGTCAACATCAGTGCCGCTACGACCACGCATTTCTGGTTGGACTGAGGACAGTGTGAAGCAATCAGTAGGTGGGAAACTTTGTACTATAAAAGAAATACAACAAACTGAGTTATAAATTTAAAGTTAATACAAACATGACAAACACTGGATTAGGACTACTACTTTTCACTACAAAGATGATGAAACAATTACTTTACTTCAGGTAACTTACCCTTGATGTCTGCAGTGGGAGAGGCTAGGGGTTTACCACGACCATAGGAGATTGAGTACGAGGTGGAGCGTATGTGTCCTCCTGGGGAAGTGGTAGGGGCCTGGGGTGGGGGCTGACCAGACGTACCACTGTAGAAGTGTCCCATCATCCCATACCCTAGAGGTCCCTTGTTTCTGTCTTTGTTGTTCAGGTTTGGAGTTGATTTGAAAAGCTCTCGCACAAACTCTATGGGCCTGACAGAATGTGCAAAAATGTTTGCTAGGTATTAAATGCAGGTACACTAGAGTATGGAAAAACATTATCAATACAAATGTACAGAAATTAATAGGCTCAACTACTGTATAGCCTTCTGGTCAGTATAAATAACATACATATATGAACCCACCTGAAGTCTGAATCTAGAGCATCAACAGCAGCCTCCAGAGTCAACATGAGCTCGGTGACATAACCTTGCATATCCTCCCCCTGTTCAGCCACAGTTTCCACCAAACGACTCAACAGGTCACTCAACATCCGGGATGACATAGATACATGTAGTGAGCGGAACACCTGATGGGAAAAAGGTAGGTGATCTTGATTCTCTATACTCTAGCAACCTTTCTTTGAACAGAAATATTCAGATAGAACTGAAATGAAAGCATCACCATTAAAGTTATTTTAGTTTTCACTAAGGTCAATTTGCACTCCTGTTTGGGATGAAAGTACCAGTAATCCAGTTAGGAAACCTTTTTTCGATCCTGGGTAAGCCGTACCTGTAGCGAGCGTCCTGCATAGTGACGGGAAGAGCAGGAGAGAGCCAGATGCAAGGCGATCTGGGCCCATCGCTCCTCCAGGTGAGTGTGAGGCAGGGACCGACTGAACACCTGTAAAATATATAGTGTATATACTGTACACAGGTACTTCTCTCATGAACTGAATATATAAAATATATAAAGTACATATTGTACACAGGTACTTCTCTCATGAACTGGGTACTATAATCATGCATTTGATATGTTTTCAATTAATTTAGAGATCTCATCTAAGGGTATCAAATACTGTAAATGGTGACAGACTCACATTAACTACATGGCGGACAAAATTTGACAGCTGGTCTGCACTTTTAATGGAGAACTGGCGAGAAGTGATGTCTTCATATGCCCACAAAGGTTGGGACTTGCTGTGGGGAAAATAAAGACTGACTTATGACATGAAGAGCTTATCTAAATTCCATCCATCTACTGCATCTGCGTTAATGTCTTGCTCTATGCCAAAAACCTTGTGAGAAGCCATAAAAAATCAATATTTGTACTGTGGTGTCACTACCCTAGAAGACTGGTGGTGGGGTCAACATAACCTTTCTTCTGCCCAAATATTGAAACAACTTCTGGCCTGAACTTGAAAAAATATTTCAACTTACCATAATTTTTTCTTTAAAAAAATATAGTTCATTGAACAGTAGAGGTTCAAAATCTTTCCTGTAGAGGATAACCGACTTCTACTACACATACATACTGTAGATATCAAGCTCTCTTTATGGAGTACTGTATATGAAAGTATACACAGTGTAAGACTACTGGATTTTTTACCTTGTACTACACTGTAGACCTCTGGAATATATTAGATTACTATTCCATCATTAATGATGCAATTGGTCAAGTTCCTAACATTCTGCATTTTACACTTTCAATTTGCCCATGAAATCATGTCAGTATATCTATACACTAACCTATAGGCAATGAAATCAATGAGTGCCATGATGATATGCTGAAGATCATCCTGTGTGTGATGTTCGAGTCCGGTTGAACTTGACACAGCATCCTCCTCTGACGTAACTAGGAGAGTAGTTGGTCCGCCTCCTCCTGGTCCGCTCTGCTCTGCCTCCACCTCACAAGGGTCAGGGGTGTTCTCAAAGCCTGGTGGGGCAGCCACTATTGGGGGGGCTGGGTCAGAAGGGGGTTCTTCTGTGGAAGCCAAAGTGAAGGAGGTTTTGGATTGGATGGGGTTAAGTTTGACCTTAAGAGTGCATTATTATGAGGAAAATATTCATTCTTTATGTCTCTAGAGAAAACAAACATACAAAAATGTCTCTGAAGTACAAAACTCTTGCATTTTCATTAGGGTCTGTAAATTAGCTGATACCCCAAGAACAAAACTTTTCTTTTAACTGTGATTACTTTATTAAAACCCTCTGCCTCTATTCTCTATGGTCACTTTCCCTCCCCTTGTAGTGCATATAGCCACGGTGTACAATGTGGCTGTCCACTTACCAGTAAAATTTGTGTTATGGGTGAAGACTGAGTTAGGGACGAGTCCATAGCCCAACTGAGTGGTCTTGTTGTTGAGGAGGACCCGGGCAACACCCAGGTGGTCCCCGTGGTCCCCCACCACTGTCAGTAAGTGTGTCAGCAATGTCTTACCTGTAGAACAACCATATATGTGTTATGTGGTGGCAATGGAAAAACACAATTGGGTACATGCATATTATTGTCATCCTCAAAAACCCCTTTCCCTTTCTCCAAAGAGTAGGGGCTCAAAAAGACAGATAAGATACCCAGTAAAATGTGCTACATTAACTCCCCCTTTCAAGTTGATAAATTTCTTGGTTAGGTTAGTACTTACAGTGGTGGTGTACAAGGGGTCGGGTGTGGTCGAGTCCAAGAGTGATGATGTGTAGCATCAGAGGCACATGGATGGACCAATCTACACTGTGGCAGTCCACGTCTACACCCGCCACAATAACTTCACAGATTAGCATCACTGCAACGTTACACCTGCAAGACATAATATAGAATCAGGGAGCTGGTGGAGAGGTAAAATATTTCTTTCTAACTGCTTGATAGGAAGAAGATAAGATTCATGGTTACTTGGTAGTACTGTACAGTATGGTGGAGGTCAGGTTTTAAAATCAGGAAATGAGGAGTACAGGATGATGATACAGTATAAAGCTGTTGATTAGAACACATCAACATTACATTACAATAAAACACTTGACAAGTATCCAACAGTGCATTTCCTAATATGTAACCAATGGCCAATCAATGACAATAATATATATAGTACTGTTCTAACTACAGGTATAAACGTTATTATAAAAAATTTACAGGAGAAATACGAGACAGATACAAAGGAGAGGGTATTAAAAGGGTAGTACAGCGTTGGTAAACCAGGAGCATCTGAATCCTTGAAACCATTCCAGGCAACTGGCCACCATTATCATTGTTAATATGGTTCTGTTTCCTGCCATCCTTTGGAGGAATCAAGGCACTCTAATGTACCAAAAGTGTATTATACTCTTAAAGAGGAATGAGTACTGTATTTACACGAAATATAATCACACTGTTACCTGTGAAAGGCAGTGATGGGCTGTGAACTGTCTGGAAGGTACTCAGTCAGTGGGGCAAAATAACCTCCATATTCTGGCATGGGGAGAGGAAGTGGTCTTGGCGGCTCGTACCGCTCTGAGCCGTCGTCCCCCGCCCCCCCTCCACCAACTGATGTTCTTTCCGTCCTTGCTGTTGACCCAGCTACTCCACCCGCTGCACCGCTAGTTGTGCTTCCAGGTCCAGTTGTTGTCCCACCACCACCAGCAGTCCCAGCACTGACGGTACCTACCCCTCCCTCACCACTGCCACCGCTGGCTGCTGTCACACTGGGGGAGTTCTGGGCTCGTAGCACGGCAAAGTTATCATCTTGAGGTGCTGAGCCCTACAGTAATGAAGACAATAACACAAATCAATAATGGTACTCTCATTACACCACCTGCACAAATTTGGCTGCTATAATTTCATCTGTAAATTATAAGCAGTTACACAATTCTATACTATAAAACACAATATCCAATTATCACAAACACAAGACAATTGTATAAAAATTAGTCCTAGTTGAGAACCAAGCACTCACATCAACCTGACTAAAATCCTCAGCCACAGTAGCATGTTGGGACTGTGCTGCCAGGGAGGAACCAGGACGAGAGGACCTGGCTGGTGCAATGGGACCTTCCAACCCACTTGCTGCTGTTGCTGCTGCAATTACACTCGACACACCTGAACCAATGCTGGACATGCTACGGATGGACCCCGGGGCACTGCGCTGCTCTCGTGATACTCTGCCACACAATGCAATAATTCAGAGAAAAGAAAATGAGGGATACAGAACAACAAAGGTGAAATGTAGAGAAAGCCAGGGTAAGGGATACTGATCCCTATAACAAAGAAAATCTATAAATGCAGAGAGGCTAGGTTTGATGAGTTTAGAAGCAACATAGAGGGTATATAGTAAATATAGAGATGTTAGGTGTAGTGAATTTGGATGGTACAGTTGGCCGCACTCCCGTGAGGGCCATACAGCGTAGTCAACTCTGGCCGAAATGGTAACTGAATCACTAATTGTAAGCTCCATTCACTGCCACCAATGAGTGCTTCGAGTTGGTGGTTCGGGATTATTATCTCGACCAAAGTTGACAACGCTGTGTGGCCCTTACGGGAGTGCGGTCAACTGTACATGAGAGGGAAGTAGTAAACATGCAGAAAAGTCAGGTTTCCTGACCGTACATGGTATAGGAAAGATTTGTTTTATTTTTGGTGGTCTGAGGAAGCACAACTCACAGTGGGGAGTAACGTTCACGAGGCAGATCATGGTGGTCCCCCGAGTGTCTCTTGGTGTGTAAGGTTCCCCGCTCTGATCCCGCCCCATCCTGTTGGCCAGTTCCCGTCCCACCAACACCTCCGCCCTCACCGTGTGAAGATGTCTTTCTCATCGATGTCAATCTATTAGCAAGAAGGAATATTTTAGAACTTTTTACTGCAAATATACTACACAAAATACAGAGGGGATTTTATTAACACACCATCCAGCTTTTTTGTGAGAAACCAAGTTTCTACTCTATATAGCAGCACGGATCTAATATATCTATCATATACTTTGTCTCTATTCTTCAGTGGAATGGCTTTTTTTGTCGGTAACCCAGATACTTCTCTCAAATTATGGCATGACTGGCTGTTTTGCCAGGCAGCTTGAAAAATATCAACAACAGAAATACATAATGAGAAAACTATACATACTCACCGGAAAAAGGGAGGAGTTTCAGTCCTCTCTATAACACAGTTGAGTGTCTCTACTGTGCCCATTTCAGCCATTAGCTCCTCCACCAACCGGTCTGGCCGGGCCCGTGCTACGTACACAACCACACGCTTGGCCTGTGATGTAAGGATGCAGGGTGTCACAGGGTAGAAACAATATTAGGTATGATAATTCTATATTGTTGATTTTTTACTGAATGACACCACAAATTATACAAGTAGTTGAGGGACAGGGATGAGAGGAGGTGTGGAGTGAGGAAGAGCAACACACGTGCAGACTTTTGGTAAAATTAAAACAATATTGCTATCCCTTGACTGGATGACAGAGATGGCCTAAGTGAGTGAAGCATGGTGTTGTATCTCTTCCTTTCTGTTTCATGGCATATACAGTCACTGATATCATAGAAAGTTGGTAGGCAGTACAGTACTGTAGTGTGAAGAAAAGGATTGTAAGGGAGCAAGAAGCACTGGGAGGCAAAACGGATCAGGGTAGTAAGGGACGAGGCTGCATGAAGAAAGAGACAGTAGTTGGATCCCTAGAGGAACATAATTTCTTACACCTTTCACAGTATTTTATGGTCCAGCCGACGGCAAAGATGTGGCTCTAGGATGGGAAGAGGAGGCATAAAGGAGGACTTAAGGAAAGAGAATAAAGGAAATAAGAACTAGATATGGAAAGAGAAAGAAAGGGGAATAATGGTTGGAAGGAAGGGAGAAAAGAGGCTTGTAAATGAAAGCATGAAGGAGTGATAGAGGGAAGGGGTGACGAAAAGAGAAGGGGAGGATGTGAAGGAAGGAGAAACAAACATACAGATCTCTACTGCAATTGCTGAATAATTTTAAGACAACTCCAAAATCATTTGTATCTCCTCAATCTTAATCAACTTTCTCTCTCACATATGTTTTCTCCCTTTCTTCAAATAATCTCTCTCAAATCTCTTTTTCTTTACCCTTCCTTTGTTCCTCAAAATTTTATTTCCCCATGCTTCCATCAATCTTCATCTCCTCCTTTTACAATTGCTTTCATTCTTTCTTTCATTCTTTTCTTTCTTTTACTCTTCCTCCATCTACTACCATCAGTGTTTTTTCTCCCTCTCTCTCTCTTATTTCATGTAATTACTTTCCTATCCTTTCTTTCCTTACTAATTATTCCGTCCATTTCTCTCCTCTTCCACTCACTCCTTTCAACTTTTCTCCTCCTTTCCGATCTGTATTCTCCTTCTCCTTCTCTCTCTTTTCCCATGTTTTCCTTCTTTGTTCTTCTTCTTTCCTTCTTTGTTTTTTCCCTCTACTCTTTTCCCTACCCTTCCTGTTCTCTTCCCAATTTTACCTTTCCTTTTTCCTTCCATTTTCCCTCTGCTATAACCCTCTCTTTCCTTTTCCTTTCTTCCTTTCTCCCTTCCCTCTCATACCATCCTCTTTTCTTCTACCACACGTTTCCCCCAGACTCCCCTCCCATTTTTCCTGGCCCCCTGTCAGAGACAATCAGCAGGCTGTCCATTACAATAGCCCAATTATTAAAGAAGACCTATGCCAGAGTGTTGGAATTAGTGTATAGAAGGATGACCATGTACGGTAATTTAATCCAATATGTACTAAGGCCACAGTAATGTAATTAGAACCCGTAGGTGATGGGTATGACATTAATCTATTCTGGCAAGTACAGTCATGTGCAATAGATCTGCAATACTAAAATGACCTACAAATAAATCACGGTAATCTACAGCTTCTGGTCACTGTAGTTTTGGTTTGTAAGGTCCAATTAAATGGCTCAATTTATTCACTTGAAGTAGGACTTTTTACTATGACTGCACTGGGGTGAATTACTGAAGGCATTGAGATTGTTTTTACTGTACTGTATAGGTCAAACCGTGACTATATTGTCTCAACACAATTACAATTATCTATCCATCCTCTGTCTTGTCATACATTCTCCCACATATAGTATTGAGTAAATAATTGTTGTGACAGAGCCAGTGTCATGGTCAATTTTGTATGCATTAATACTATCTAACTTTAGGCAAGGTTGAATGTGCATTTCCAATCACTAGAATTATCTGGGTTTTACATAAACCAATAATACATCCTTATGTACAAACTGGACTGGTGATAAATTCTCCACTCACACCCCACCAGTTTCTTGTCTCTACTGATACCAACAGGGAAATATTATCAAGAATTGAGATACAAATGGTTGGGGATTCTTCACCACTGCAGATTTAAAACACACCATTTGTATAATAATTCCCTCCAAATTTTCAGGAGATGCTTCTTTACCCATCTCTAGATATCAGGTATCTATTTAGAGTCATCTGTTCTCCTTTTCCTTTGTTCTTGTAACAGCTGCTGATGGAAAAAAATATATATATATATATATATATATATATATATATATATATATATATATATATATATATATATATAAAATCAGAGGATTCAGATGGGATAGGCAGCATCTGCTGAAACATTTGGAAAAAGTGTAAAAACGGGTGTATAAAAACCGACTTCCTTGAACACTGGGAAACTCTGTAGGGAAGCATGTCAACTGATCGTTACTATAGTCTATACAGCACAAACACTACCACACAACTATTTGTCTTCCATCCTTTATACTCCATTCTTAGGATTTGATAGCAGGCATCCCTTAGACCTTAAATATAAAATTGGAGAATGAATGAAACCTTATTATGACCAGAGAATGAAGGAACATGACCACCAGAGGATGAAAGAAAAGCATATGACCAGAGAATGAAGGAATATGACTTTGTGTCCATTAGAGCCCAGAATACATAACAAGTATACAGTATACTGACGTAGGGTAAGAGTTCGGTGGCTGCCATTCCAGTGATGATGAAGAGGTAACGTATGATGACTCTGAGGTTGTTGGGCCAACAGTTGCATAGGGCAGACCACAGCTCCTCTACCTCCTTTGGGTGGTCCTCACCAAGCTGCAACACACATGCATCAAGAAATGGAATGGTAATTATTCTTTGTATAATATTACTGGTTTAACATATATTAAAGAAACAAGTCATGCAATGCTTAATATGGTTTATACCTGAAATGTGTGTGTGTGACCCAAGCCTTAATTAATCCATCTTGATACGTCGAATCCTTACCAAATATTTTTTTTTCCTACGGAACACCATTAATTATATTCACATACTGTATATAATGTAACATACGTACCCCATCGATATATGCTGCCTCATGTACTGCTGAGACAAAATACCATACTTATGAGACATGAACGGTTTTAACATACAAGCATTTTAAAAGTTTTGTCGTATACATATATAGTTGATATTAAACTAGCTATCATAGAAGGTAATTAGCCGGAACAGACCAGTTTTCTGCCATAAAAAGGTTTCGATTAATTTAAGTCCTAATGGTGTGAATAAGTATAAAAAATGCAGTAAAAGAATGGCTCTGGATACGTAATATACAGAGTATTAGAGAAGGTGGGTGGGGTGAAGGGTCGGAGAATGATAAAAGGTGTGAAATTGGCAGTTAAGGTTTCATCCCCAGGGAGCCAAAGTGACTCATTTGACTCCATTTACTTTTGTTGATGTAGGGTGGGCGGGCGAGGCCATTAGTGTGGCAGTGGGGGAGGGGAGGGAAGGGGAGGACAGGGGACTTTGGAGCTGTTGAAGCATATAATGTTTAGTAGCTAAAGGAGGGAAAGTAGATTATTATTATTGAGACTTTTGAGAGGAAAGGATGTAAGGAAGGAGGGACTGATGTTTTGTGAAGAGGGAAAAAGGGATTGATGTTAGGTGGGGAGGGAATGGGAGCGTGATTGAGGGAGGATGGTAGGGAGGGAGACAGACTCGGACATATGCTGTATAAATATATCCTCGGTGAAGAAAATAAAACACAATACAAACGCGGTATAATAATAATAATAATAGTCTACTGAAGGGTGGACGGAGTAGGTGAAAAAAGAGGAGAGAGGAAAGTGGTTTGGGTGGCGAGTGAAGAACGGAAAGGGAGGAGTAAGAGGGGGTTGGGGGTTGAGGGGTCTTGGTGGTTTGAGGCCATTGAGGGTGAAGGATGGAAGGTGGGAAGAGAGGAGACAACCAAGTGCAGCAGTAAACAACAATTATCTTTAAATATCTTGACAAATCTACATTGCCTTTATTTACATTTATTTAACCTTACAATGTACAGTCTCACCAAAATATTTATATATGACCTAGTGGTTATGTGTATTAGGCGGGGTTCACATGAGTCCATTTTCACATCTTTATGAAACACACGGCCCTGCAGCAGTAACAGTATTTTTAATGTGTGATGATGAGAGTATGATGGCAACTCACAGTCACTATTTACCAACACAAACCATAATGATACCCATGTGACTTATTAATTAATGTTCGCTTCCAGAAACATCGTGACCTGGTGGGCCGATAATTTTTGGTGGGTGTACAGTTGCGGAACATAATCCTTGACCAGACTTCCCCTTACACCCTGATCAAGGACTATGTGCCGCGACTGTACATACATCTTCCTTCATGGGGGTCTAATGAAACAAATGAAAATGAGATCAAATGAAACATGAAAAAATAAATAAAAAAATAAGTCAAATGAAACAAATGAAAAATAAGTCAAATGAAACTTATTTGTTGTATTACCTAATGTGAGAATAAGAGCAGACTTGCCGGCAATATATAGTATACACTTCACTGTGTCAGAGTAATTTGTATCCATTTAAAACTCCGACGGATGGATTCAGGTGGTGTTCACTTTAATGGTGTGTTGTGTGTTTGGAGGAAGTGCTATGGGTTGAAAGTCACCAACAAAGGGGAAGGGGGGGATTGAAAGATAGATAGATTGATTGATTGATATTAGGCGCCGCAACCGTAAGGTCATATAGCGCCAGAAGAAAGAAATAGAGGTGATATAGTAAGCAGAAAGGAAATTGATAGAAAAGAGGGACAGGTGAAGAACTGAAAGGGAGTGGCTGCGGCCGAATGGGCGCCAAAACCCTTCAAGTATTTCCCACATCACTATACGCAATACCCCCCTACGGAGAGAGAGAGAGAGAGAGAGAGAGAGAGAGAGAGAGAGAGAGAGAGAGAGAGAGTGTAAATATTGGAGGTATGGAATTGTGTGTGTGTGTGTGTAATAGAGGCAGGGGATTGAGTATATTTGTTTGTGTGTAATGGAGGATGTGGATTGAGTGTGTGTGTGGGGAGTGTATGTGTGTATAATGAGAGCAGGTGTGTGTGTGTGTAACGAAGGTAGGGGAGTGAATGTGTGTATAATGAGGGCAGGTGTGTGTGCAGGTAGGGGAATGAATGTGTGTATAATGAGGTCGTTAGTCCTTGATATATATAAATTGAAAGTGTAGGGGTTCGAATAGAGGAGAAAGTAAAGATATTTATTTTGTAGTTCTTGGCACAATTTATATAGAGGAGACACTTATGGGCTGATTCCACAGTGGCTTTCGTTTGTTATGATCCTCCCCAACAACATTTGTCAGTCTTAATTATATCCAACAAACTCAGAAACCATATCAATAAAATCTGTCATGTATTTCCATTATTACGATAATTTCATAGTGGAGTCGTCAAATTCATCAAATGATTCACCCATGAGTCATTTACACAGCTCAGTTTCTTTCGTTATGATGCTTACAAACCAAATCAAACCACTGTGGAATTGACACTTAGTGAGTGTGCTTAGATTAAACTAGATAAAGTATTCCTGCCTATGTATGTATCTCGTCCTTGTATTCACCACAAAGTTAAAAAGGGAAGGAGTAAGGTAGTGGGAAAGGAGCATCATTTTTCATCGCTGCAAAAATGCACTGATTCCCTTCTACACATAAATTTTTCATGTAGCTACCTACGTAAATTTTCCACGTAAATAAAATGGAGTGTAGGGTGTAGTACAGGATAGCATTATTATTATTATTGCTGCTGTTCTTAGTTAGTTGAGTAAAAATGAGTGATTGTGTTTTGGTGGTTACTGTACCTTGGCTGTGATGTAGAAGAGATTGTTAAGGACCATCTCTGTGGCCTCGGCTGAGCCCCATCCCTCACGTCTGCCTCGTCCCTCCTCGCCGTAGTACTGTAATACAAACGTCACCCAAAAACTCTTTAATACTCCATACAAGAACACAAAGTATTGTAACACAAACGACACCCTGAAACACTACTCTAACAAGATTGTCCAAATATTAGGTCTGTTGTCTTGGACTGCATTACATTTACTGGAAAAGCCAAAAAGTGTAACGAGAGAGCTGGTACAGTTCTGCCAGATGAAAAATTATATATATATACTGTATAAAGAATGTGGTTAAGTATATATAGTGGTCACCCACCTGGCAGTAAGGAGCAGTGTGAGGGGCCGTGGGTGTACTGGGGTCGACCAATTCCATGTTGTACAGCCAAGGCAACAGGTAGTGAAGCAACATTTGACGCACAGAACAACGCGCTGTCTGCACTCGATAGCTGATTTCTGACAAGGGAATATAAAAAGGCACGTCATCTCTTTTGTATCAAATTACTATCACCTTCAACCTCACTTCCTAAACTGAGACATGGAAATTAACAACGTACGATACATACATCTTTTATACTGATGTTGTTCTGGTTGTTGCTTGTTTATTCCATCCCATCCCAGTAAATACCTTTTATCTCGTAGCCAACACGTTTGGGAGACAAATTAGGAAGTGAGGAAGCTTCATTTCGTGAGTTTGATTTATATGGGTAGGATTTTGATTACGATATAACTGCGAAAACAATCACCACAAACAAAGGTGCACTTACCTACCTATATGCGCACATCATCATTATCAAAATCAGGACTGCACATAAAGTATCTAACTATTCACATCATCATTAAAATCAGGAATGTACATAACAATCTAACTGTTCACAATTCTCACCCACCACACGGAAGTACACATATAACTAGAATTATACCATCATCACATTCAACCCCAACAATACATGGCTTTTTCAGTGATGGGACTCTGAGGTAATGGGAAACTCTTACATTATTTTAATCACGAATCAGGGTTTATAATATATATATATATATATATATATATATATATATATATATATATATATATATATATATATATATATATATATATATATATATATATATATATATATATATTGCCACACACACCACAACGGCTTCACGAGGAACTAATCTGGAGTCCTCAACCTTTGTTATGTATTACATTAGGTCTGTTATTATCAACCAACATTTTCAGGGTATCATATATATATAATAAACTCGACCTTTGTTTTTCTCTTCTGAATCATGATATAAAGCCTAACCTTTGATCTCTTGTTCTCCATTACCATAAACACAATACTCCCCTTTTCTCTAACTTCTGTCTCACCAAGAAATACTATATAGTATATCTTCTTCCTACTCGTAATTATCTCATCCTTTTTCCACGTCCACCACCTCCAAGAATATCTCGCTACTACTCCCTCTCTTCACTTCTATCTCATTTCCTCACGACCACTCCCTTTCCTTACTACCACTTCTTTCCTCACTACCATCCCCTTTCCTCACTACCAATTATTTCCTAACAACCATCCCCTCTCCTCACTACCATCCCATCTCCTCACTACCATTCTATCTCCTCACTGTCTATCAACCCCTCTACTCACTACCTACCATTCCCTATACCACCTCGAGGCACCATCCCATCCCCCCCACCCCCACCCCCACCACCAGCCGTCAACCACAATATATTCGCTTGGGTTCCTGTGGCTGAAGGGGGAATATCAACACGCGAATATTTACACTCAAGAAAATATCCGCCAGGCACTATGAACGAGCGGCCGCAAAACTTTTTTCAAAATACTATCTACATACTCTCTGGTAAATAATAATATGATACTCAAACTAAAATATACTGTTGCAATATTTAACTTTTATTTATCATAATTATTGGTGTGTGAAAATAAACCTCATTCACTGAAAAACTAGACGTATTTACAGTCACGAGCACAAATAAGTATACATGCAGCTTTGGTTGAAGCTCTGAACAGTCTAAGTCACAAACGAACTAATTCCAATGAAGATCTTATTGTGTATTTATTTTCTGTCTCTAGGTATTCGAAGCACACTTGTATACTTATTAGTGCTCGTAACTGTACAATCGTAGAGGGATGTAATTTTTATGATCTAAAACCCTACTTGCAAAATCTCTACTTGAAAAATAGTACAACTTATTGGTGACGAAAGGAAAGGAAGAAAATAACAATTATAAGTTGGGTAAGCAAATTCTATTCTAGTACATCTGAGTTTGTATAGTGGATGGGAAACCTATTCATTCCACATCCTAGAACAGAGTAAGCCACACTTCACCATTACTATGTCTTGGCTACTTGGATAATATCTACAACAACGATTAGAGCAATAATACGTGAATATGCAACATAAAAAATACCTGGAACAAAGATTAAAGCAATAATACGTTAATAAGCAACATAAAAAATACCTATAACAACGATTAGAGCAATAATACGTGAATAAGCAACAACATAAAAAATACCTAAAACAAAGATTTCACAAATACCTAAACAGAACCAACCATCTGAGAGCCACCAAGACTTGTAGACGAGAACCAAGGGAACGTCGCCTCATAAAAACTCATCTCAAAGTTGTAATGAAAAATATAAATTCGACCCAGAGTGGTTATACAATCTCAGGGGATTGTAAAAAAAAAAAAATGTCTAAAATCCCAAATACAGTCCTTACAAAAAGAAGAAAAAAAAATGGAGAGAAAGAAAATAAGCGACCACTCAAATCCCGCATGAAGGGAAATATAAAACTCGTTTCCTAAGCTACAAAACTTTGGAAAGTAGTCACGCACTCTACACGTGAAGGGAAACTCTGCTGGGCACAATATTAAACGACACAGACAGACAGACAGAGAGAGAGAGAGGGGGGGGGGGGGGTAACAGAGTGGCAGACAAACAAATATAAGATAAGCAGAGCCACACAGATTGACGAATGGATAGAGAGAAAGAAAGAGGCAGAGTCAGTAATAAAGAAATAATATATATATAAAGCACAAAGCAAGAAGAGAGATGTTGCAGGAAGGAAGGAAGGAAAGAGATGGGTCAAGATGGATAAAAAAAAGGACACACAGTAACCATGACAACAGGAGAAAACTTCACTTAAAAAAGTAAACAAACAGTGTTATTAATATAGTACTCACTGACCTGAGAACATGGGCATAGTGAGTTCCGGGTGGAGGAGGGCGAGTTGCTTGCTGAGGTAGAGCTGGGAACGAGAGTAGGTCGACGATAGCAACACGTCTAAGGTGGAGGACTCTCGCCGCTCTGGAAAGGTACGAAAAGGAACAAGTTACTACTATACATGTGGGTCGTGGTGGTGGTGGTGGTTTGTGTTAGCCTCGGGGGTACATCTTCTTTCCGTCTGTTTGTTTCTCTGATGGAGCTACCTTCTGGATCTGTCTGTCTGTCTGTCTGTCTATCTGAAAACATAATATACCGGTATCTCTGAAATTATTAATGCAGCATTTACCTGAAAGTTTCACATAGCATTGAAATTAGCTGTGGCTCGGTACACTTTGATGACCCAGATTTCTGAAACAGCTGATGACAACTGCACACACACACACACACACACACATCACCCTTGGCATGGTCTCCCTAGACACAGTACACCAAAACATTCAGCGTCGATTTAGCATAAAGCTGTTAAGAAACCCGAGACATCGAGATATGCTCCCCCCTTCCCTTCCACCACCACCACAATCGACGAGGCATACCAATATCTTAACACCGATATGATAAGAGCACATACTGACCGCTACAAAAACAGCTCCATACCCACTATGGTCAGAATTATCAACGAGAAATAGAGACAACACTATTTCCATATATGTCTCAACATCATAACATCTTTCATTGTTGTATATTATAAAATCATTCCCATCAATCATCAACTTATATAATATACTGTATATTTTCAGCCTTATGGCTGCTACCTCAATAAACCGTTTATTACTATTATTATTACACACACACACACACACACACACACACACACACACACACACACACACACACACACACACACACACACACACACACACACACACACACACTATAATAAAAATGTGACACAACAAAACACACCCAACCTACAATAAGTGTCAATAATAGAAGCATTTGATTTGATGTCACCCTTTTGTTTACATCCATGACCCTAATGAAGTGGAAATACATTAATGTACAGTATTTTGTGGGGCAAGTGATTCCTCCAATCTATGCTACAAAACAAACCCTATTACTCGTGTACTGATGAAGTCTGTTTCCTGGCATGGTTTGCAAGGAATCAGCAGCCCAGATTCGTTCACAATACAAGGCCAACTAAATTAATCAACAAAGAATTAAATCTATCCATCACTCCGGGTCAAGTGAGATGAAAGATATCAGTGATTGATCTCGCTTTAACAATTAGAGGGAAACGGGATCATATATTTGTGTGGGATATATATGAGGCAATTCTAATCAACAACAACAAATCTCTATCAGTCAATCTTCATGATGGATAGTGAGATGAGATTCGCCAGTTAGTGATTGTGTGTTTTTGAAGTACCAGGAACATGTAGTGCAGGGATACAGACACACACACGCGCTATTTGATGTATAACAATATGGATTAAAACTGTCGAGGCAGTGCAATAACTGACCCACTCCATATGTCACGTCTCAATGAACTGAACTGGAGAATACTTGGAAAGGAAAGGGAGGGGAGCGGAGGGGAGCGAAGGGAAGGGAAGGGAAGGGAAGGGAAGGGAAGGGAAGGGAAGGGAAGGGGAGGGGAGGGGAGGGGAGGGGAGGGGAGGGGAGGGGAGGGGAGGGAAGGGAAGGGAAGGGAAGGGGAGGGGTGGGGGCCAAGTGTTATAGGTTGTATTGCCATCACTGTAGGTTTTTTATTTTTCATTCGTTCAGGCTATGTATTGTCTCTGTCTCACTTTCTGTCCGTGTGTGTGTGTGTGTGTGTGTTTCTAATGGCATGCACCTCACTCCTTGTCTGTCTATTTCTTTGATACACACGCACACACAACATTCTCTTTTCTTCCCCCTCGTTTCCACGCTTTCTATCACTTTCATTCTCCTGTTTCTGTCTCACGTCTCCTTCCACTCTCTCCAATCCCTCCCTCCCCTTCCTCCCATGCATTGCAGCCTCAGGTTATCAAACAAGGAAGGCAAGATTGCACAACTCTCTCCCTCTTCCTTTCCCTCTCCACTTCTTGACTTTCCTACATTTTCTGTCCCTCTTACCCACTTTTTTTTTTCTCTCTCTCTCTCTCATGAGTCCCATTATCCCTTCCCTCTTCCCATCCTCTAACCACAAAATAACTAAAAGTTAATAAATGTAAATTATGTAGGGGAGGTGGCCGAGTGGTTAGTGTTCTGGACTCATACCCTAGAGGTCGGGAGATCGATCCTCTCAGGTGAGGGCCTGAGAATATTTACTCTTCCGATTTGAGTTTCAGGCACTAACTATAAGGCCACCGAATGTCGTAAAACACCCTCACTGGTACCATAACAGCTGCAGTATTTGGGAATTACCCTCACTTCCCTCTCTCTGTGGTTGGGTACCAGTTCGGAAGTCGTGACGTGTGTGTGTGTAAGCAGCAGTTGACCTGGGCCACGATAACGGGCTTGATTAAGCCTATGTCCAGTGTCGGATCATATAAAAAAAAAAAAAAAAAAAAAAAAAAAAAAATGAAAGAAATCCTCGTATCCCAGACCACGGTAATTGTTAATCACACTCTGACGTGGGGAATATATGGCGGGAAAAATATGTGTGAATTGGAAATGAGATAACATAATGAGAAAGCCAATCATTCATTCATTCATTATTATTAAGGACTCTACTATTTTATTTTATTTTGTTGTAATATCTCTCTTTCCCTTCTACTATCAGTCATCACTTATTCCTTTACTCTCTCTGTCTCTGTCTCTGTCTCTGTCTCTGTCTCTGTCTCTGTCTCTGTCTCTGTCTCTGTCTCTTTCTCTCTCTCTCTCTCTCTCTCTCTCTCTCTCTCTCCTTTCCTCTAATCTTTGCACACCCTCACCTCGTCCACAAACACACATCCGTCAACAGGAAACACCAACACACCACCACACTGTTATTGTTTTTATTTAATCCCCTTCACACTGACTTTTGGGGTCGAGGTGGAGGGGGTCGCTTACACAGAGAAACTACAGTAACTACACGTGGGACGGATTTGGGTAACTCTTGTATGAGATGACAGGGATTTATTTTCCCGTTGTATAAATATATCTGATGTTCCCGTGAATACTTGACTTGTACTATAGACAAACTTTTAACTGTTGTTCATGGGTTTACCGCGGTTTTTACTCATTTATATATTTTTGCAACACCGTGAAAATGTTGAAGTACTGAGGGGGAGAGACAGTAGCCGAGTAGATGTTGTTATTTATACGTGAATTGGCTTAGAAGCAGATAAAGAGGACAGGAAGAGAGGTATAATTGTGTCTTTGTACAGGGGTTATGAGAAGTAAGGAAGAGTGTGGGTATAATATTATAAGAGAAGTTAAATTAAAGGAGAATTAATTAAGAGAGAACAGGGCGAGGTAGACGGGGTCATATGATCATTAGGGAGTGAAACATGAAGGACAGAAATGTTAGCAAGATGGTGAAAACACGACTGAGAAATAGTATAATGTTGCCGACACTGACGTCATATTATGTGGGTTGGAGACGTGGACATGGAGTAGGTAAGGCGTGTGTTAGTTTTGGTGAAAGAAGGCGCCTAAGGCAAAAACACCACTGGGAAAGAGAGAAAAAGAGAGAGAGATAGAGTGTGTGTGTGTGTGTGTGTGTGTGTGTGTAAGGAAGGGGAAGGCTTGGGAATGAGGATGTAAAGTTATAGATGGATATGAAGAAAAATTTTAAGATGAGATTTTCGTATTGGTAAATTGAAAGGCTACTGAGATCTCCTAAATAATCCAGAAAACAGAAGCCCTCAATGGTACTAATAGGTGATCTGTTTCTTGACAAAATTTGGAAGAATCATAGACCTTATTTATTCACCAACAAAAGAAGCTTCCCATAAAATCGGTCATCAGGCTCCCCCAAAAATCAAAGAGCAGGATTATTTTTTGTGTGTTACCGCCGCGCCACGTAAAAACAAGGACTCTTTACTAATTATAATGGTTGTCGGTGGGGAGGCAAGTTAATAAGAGGGTGAAAGAAAATGAAGATGGTTGGTTGGTTGCCTGGGAGACATACACGACTCACTCCACATAAACACACACATCTGCCAACACATGCACCCTAACTATATAATAAGTTGCTACGTCTGGAAGGGTAATCCTACAACACACACACACACACACACACACACACACACACACACACACACACACACACACTCATGTTTGTGTTTGCTGGGTGATGAACTTTTTTTTTTTTTACGGGTACGAGCGAGCACTGCATGTGTCCAGCGTCAGGGTATTATTAAAATATACAAAATAGTCATCCCAGACAATGTTTTCCTTTACTAAACAAAAATATGTAGATGAGAATACCAGTTATGGAGCATATAATAACTGTTATTTACAAGGACACTTTGATTTGCAGGCATAAAAATATTAACGACGACGGTGATAAACAATATGGAATTTATACGAGTCTAGGCGTTGTAACATTTGAAGAAGATATGGTCAGTAAAGGAAGGTTATATATTATTATGTTGTCAAGAGGCAGCTGGAGGGAGGAGAGGGAAGGAGAGGAGGAATGGAGGGAAGGAGAGGAGGAATGGAGGGAAGGAAAGGAGGAGAGGAAGGTGGTAGGTAGAGACACAAGGCAAAAATGAAGGTAGTTGGGAATCAGGTTGAAGGAAGAAGGTAGGTAGAAAAGCATGTTGGTTGAGGGAAAGAGGAGGGAGGGTAATAAAGCTGGCTGACAGAGGGAAAGGGTGAGTGAGGAAGTGTGAAAAGCATGTTGAGATACAGGAGAGAGAATGAAAGTGAGGGAGAGAGAATGAAGGAGAATGAAAGTGAAGGAGAATCAAAGTGAATGAGAGAATCAAAGTGAATGAGAGAATGAAAGGAGAGAGAATAGGAGGGAGGGAGGGTGAAAATCAAGTTGCGTGATAGAGAATGGGAGTGAGGAAAGTTGAGTGAGAGAGAATGGGAGTGAGAGAAAGAGAGAGAAGAGGAGTGAGAGAGAATGGGAGTGAGAGAAAGAGAGAAGAGGAGTGAGAGAATGGGAGTGAGAGAAAGAGAGAGAATAGGAGTGAGAGAGGATGGGGGGAGTGAGAGAAAGAGAGAGAATAGGAGTGAGAGAGAATAGGAGTGAGAGAGAATGGGAGTGAGAGAAAGAGAGAGAATGGGAGTGAGAGAGAGAGAGAGAGAATGGGAGTGAGAGAAAGAGAGAGAGAATAGGAGTGAGAGAAAGAGAGAGAGAATAGGAGTGAGAGAGGGTAAAAGGAGATGCATCAGGGAGGATTCAATGGCAAGAGAGGTATGAAACATGAAAGGACTTTGAACGACCCCCCACACTTAATGAGCACAAACTGGCTACGAGAGGGAGGTGACGAGGGATTGGGGAATGGTATAGGGAAGGGAGTGGGGTGGGAGTGAGGTGGGGTGGGAGTGAGATGGGGAGGGGAAGGGAGTGAGGTGGGGAGGGGAAGGAAATGAGGACGTGAAAGAGAGAGGTGTGAGAGGGGATGGAGTAAAGGATGTGGGAGGGAGTGAGGGATGTGGGAGTGAGTGAGGGATGTGGGAGTGAGTGAGGGAGGGATGTGGGAGGAAGGGAGGGAGTGAGGATAAGTTGACAACATACATAATGAAGTGTAAAATGATTAATGATTGTCACTTACACTCAGCGTGACATGACACACTATATAGTTTTCCCTCCCTCATTCCCCCAACCAAACATTCATTCTTAGTAATACCATCACACCTATCTACACCACCATAAACATTATTACACCACCATGACCTCAACCACCACTATTACAACTACAACCAGAACAGCAACCACAACTATATTAACCATTCATAACCATTCATTATTATTTCCTTCAACCACCACTACTACTATTAATACTATACTGACAGGACCATTACCACCATCAACACCACTACCATTACATACCAGATATTAACATTAGCTACAATAGTAATATACTCTAACAATAACCTTATACCAACCACACACATTACCCAACCACTTTCACCACCACCACCACCACAAACACCACTATCACTACAACCAACATAATCATCACCACCACCATTACCACCATCAACACCAAGCATGTATCAAAATGTCTATACCTGCAGAATATCACTTTCTTGTAAGAGGCTTTCCTTCCCAAGTCATGTTCCGCTCATCTTACCTACCTACCTCCCCTTTTCTTTCCTTCCTTCCTTCCTTCTTTCTCTGTTTCTCTTCTTTCCTACCCCGTTCATCTTACCTATATATACCTTCCCCTCCCCCCACTCTCTCTTCCTTTCCTTCTATCTTTCCTCTCCTTCTCTGTTCCCTTCATCAACTTACCTATCCCATTTATCTATAGCTTTCTTTCCTTCCTTCCATCTCTCCTCTCCTTCCTTCCACAATAATAATAATAATAATATCTCCAAGCCTCTTCCCACTCACGGTCGCCATCACAATACCTTTCCAACTACCGACCGCCTCCAGCACCATTCCTTACTTCTCCAACCACAACCACCACCACAACCACCACCACAACCACCATCACCACCATCATAACACTTTTGTCAACCACCATCACCACCATCATAACATTCTTACCAACCACCATCACCACCATCACCATGGAGTGTTCAATGTTCCAGTGTGTGCAAAATCCTTGTGAGTAAGAAGCGTGTCGTGTTTGATGTGTGTGTGCGAGGGTAATTCTCCACCGAGAATAGATATTACTGTCTCTCATAAAACCACAACACATTTAAACGCCAACGCAGCTTTTATTTCCAGTCCGTCTAGTCTTTCTTATCGCTCTTTTCTTATGTTCGTTTTTTGCTGTAAATGTTTCAACAATACATATAAATATACTCTTTGGCACCGGAGTAATTTAATTATATTATAATTTTGCTAACGCTAAACGATAATGTAGTAATTGATTCTGGTTAACGTCACCAGAAATAACCCACGCAATAATGGAATAATAAAGATGATGTCGACGAACTGGAGGTCACTGATTCCTCCAATCTGTGACTGGAAACAAGACCACATATAGTGCATTAATCTGTTCCATGTCACCGTCACAGTTCTCAGGAATCAATAACCTTCAATTCGCCCACACCAACTTTTAGCCTCCTTAAAGTTAATTGGCGGCAGCACACACACGCGCACACACACACACACACGTACAAGCACACATACGGCACTGCTATTAACTTAATCGCCCGTATACATGTTCTCATATTGCCTTCTATATTTCCTCTTCCTTGACCAATTATTCCCTGGTTGGGTTGCCCGATTATTATTATACAGTACATTAATTTTCACCTTCTATTTACTATTATCACTTAGTTCTTTGTACATTATAATATGACCAAACCAAGGCTATAGAAGTGTTTTCAAAGTAGTCAAAACATTAATACAACTTGTCAAATGGCTTTATATTTTTGTTTGTGGCACTACACCTATTTTATTTAACATATACAGAATATACCCTTATCTTATACTAGAGAGTGTGTGCCTGAGGGAAGAAAACAGAGACTGATGATGGATGGAAATAGAGAATGTCTGACCCTTTCCACCTCAGACCTGTATACCCTCCTGTGTGTGTGTGTGTGTGTGTGTGTCGTGTGTGTGTGTGTGTGTGTGTCGTGTGTGTGTGTGTGTGTGTGTGTCGTGTGTGTGTGTGTCGTGTGTGTGTGTGTCGTGTGTGTGGTTCTTGTAGTTGTGAATTTCTGCTACAGACACATCAGACACACAGGTGGGGAAAATGTTTCCTTTTTATGTGATATATTATTTTACTGTATAATATATAGGCATTGGCAGGCATCAGAGAGCATTTTACTTTATACGATGTAATCTAGTTGAGAGATAATTATCTGTCCTGGGTGGTACAGTGTTGTTGACTTTATCACACACAAAGATAATGAGTGAGGGACAGATAAACACACTGAGGACATATCAGAACACACACACACACACACAAAGATAAATAATGAGGTACAGATTTACACACTGAGGACATATTATACAGAACACACACACACAAAGATAAAGAGTGAGGGACAGATTTAGACACAGAGAGAGAGAGAGAGAGAGAGAGAGAGAGAGAGAGAGAGAGAGAGAGATGATATGAGTGTGGGGGATGAATCATCAATCATGACTGGTAATATGAAGCAAGCGTTTCTGTCTCACCTTATACCAATTATTCTCTACCTCCTCTCTGTCCCTTCCACCATCACCTTCACAATCAATATCACCACAAAAACCATTGTCACCACTTCCACTATCACCACCACTGACATTATCACCACCACTGACATTATCACCACCACTGATATCACCACTACTATCATCATCATTATCACCATCACAAATTTCACCAACATCATTATCACTATCTATATTGTTACAACCAAAACAACACCTACAATACCAACATTATTTATCAAACATTATTTATATGACGGAAAGTACGCAGCGTTTCACAAGTTGACACATTTAAATAAGTAAATAAGTAAATAAATAAATATATAAATAAACATGTCAAAATACACGTGGGTCTGGTATGTTGCCAGCCCGCCACGTTTATCACATAAAAATAATAAAATTAGTTTCAATTATGACTACAAAGGGGGCGCCATTTTAGTAACGCTAATATACGTCAATAGATTAGTCATAAAAAGTTACCCCTGTTATACTCATACACATCTCCCTTGATTTATACAGATAGAACAAACCATCAAACAAACAAACAAACAAACAAACAAACAATCTGATCTCTCTCTCTCTCTCTCTCTCTCTCTCTCTCTCTCTCTCTCTCTCCGCCCCCCCCCCCCCCCCCGGCTGCCAACAGTTGCCATGGGATTCCACACTGAGCAGACCTGGAGTTATCTGGTTATAACACAGACGACGCCACCACCCTCCATGGCTGGTGGCTAGAGGTTGTCACTTCAGCCACCCTCATCCCCGGGACACCACACCACACCACACAAAACAAACACTTATATAAACTCACTCGTTCATAGTTTCAAAGGGGGATATCCGAAAGTCCACCTTGTTTTCACCACCTCCTCTTGCCCCATTACAAACAATGACAGAACACACACACACACAATCCGTATGAGTGTAAGTAATAAAGACAGACAGACAGACTTTCATCTCCAAGTGTACGTGTGTCCCTATTGGTATGGGTAGCCTGACAGGAGAGAAGTGACACTCGTCCCCCTGTGTGTATGTGTGTGTCCCTATTGGTAAGAATAGCCTGACAGGAGAGAAGTGACACAAATCTCCCTATGTGTGTGTGTGTGTGTGTCCAAATTACCACCATGACACCACAAATATCACCCGTCCTTAATTGAAGGATACACTTATTAAGGACCCTGTGATCGTGTATGAGAATTGGAAGCTGCTACCATAATTAAAATATACTTTATACTATTTCTGGTATTTGTTAAACCACTCACCTCTAGAAATGAATAAAATAACTGAAGAGAAAAACCCCATTCTACAAGATCCATCACCAAGGACCTACATAATGGAGAGAGAGAGAGAGAGAGAGAGAGAGAGAGAGAGAGAGAGAGAGAGAGATAGGAGTGATTACATTAACCATATGAAAATACGACCCTGCTACCCTGACTATTAAAATGTCGGTTAGTAACTTTCGTAAAAATTGTTGCCACTGTATTCGTTCAGAAAAAGAGGGGAAGTAATAGGAAGGAGGAAACAGGGGAGGGAGGGAGAGATACAATGGAAAGAGAGAAGTGAATGGTTGGAAGGGATGAGAGAGGGGACGGGGAGAACTGGATGAAAGAGAGGGTCTAGATTCCTTTACATCAAGGGAAGTGTAGTATTGGTAAATTTGAACCAACTAATTCCTCCTAACTATTCCAAGCAACAAGGCACAAATATCTGTTTTAATCTGGTCCTGTTTCCTGACATACTTTGGAGGAATCAAGATATTTATTATATTACCGAAAGTGTACTACTAACGTAATATAAATTTATGTATCAAATTATTCATATTTATACATTTTACAGAGTTAGAAAAAAAAAATCAATAAATGAAACTACTAGTGCTTTTGATCTACTACACATTTTTCTTCTCTGACGCTCCTAGTGTAAATAATTTATGTTATATGGTATGCTTACACAGTGTCTATAGTTAATGATTGGATGGACCAAACACACAAACAAACCAAGCTTACTAAACTGAATGTGAACCAAGTCAACCATTCAGAGCTTATCTAGTGTCCTTACTGCCCGGAATATTGAAGTATCACTCACGAATCAAAAACTTTCTTAGAGGAGTGTGGATATTCCTGGCTCCATTCCAACTTTGAGGTGAGGGGGGTGGTGGAGCAGTACTAAAAGTGGAAGGTGTGGCCCAGTTTTATGTTTTTAGTAATAAATGGAAGGACGGAGAGGTATACTAAGGGAAGGGAGGGAGGGAGGGAGGGAGATGGTACGAGTGAGGGGAGGTAGGTAAGGAAAAGGTAAGGATGAAGGGATATAGGGAATTGATGGGGAAGTTGAGGAAAGGGTGAGTGAGGGAAGGGAGGCAAGGTGTAAATAATGGTGTGAGTAGGATAGCAGGGAAGGGATAGGGAGATAATTGAGGAAGGAAGAGAAAGGAAATGCAAAGTAAATAAGGTGGAAAGGAAGGTAAGACAGGAGAAATGTGAAGGAGGAAAGGTAGGAGGACTAAGGGTAAAATATATATAGTGTGTGTGTGAGAAAGAGATGAAGGGAGGAGGATGGAGGTGATGGAACTGAGTGGATGAGTGAGTGAGTGTGAGAGAGAGCGCGTGAGAGGCAGTGTAGTGCGAGGCGGGCCAGAGTGTGGTAGCGTGGTTCCAGATTTCTCTTGCTCGCTCACACAGTCACACACACACTCCTCTCACACCCATTCTTTATCACTTATACTGTTCATTCATTCCAGTTCTAACATATTTCTTTCCATCTCTCTATCTGCATATTTTATTTATAATTTTCCTCTCTCTCTCTCTCTCTCTCTCTCTCTCTAGAGAGCCTTCTACTTTGCTATCCTTACCTACGACTATCACTGGGGAGATATTCATTCTCTACCAGTAACCTTCTAATCAGATCACCCCGTGTGGACCGTAAGGTCTGTTGTGGTCTGTGATTCTATGTAACTCTATGTCTATGTAACTCTCTCTCTCTCTCTCTCTCTCTCTCTGTCTCTGTCTCTCTCTCTGTCTCTCTCTCTGTCTCTCTCTCTCTCTCTCTCTCTCTCTCTCTCTCTCACACCAACAACGGGTACTTACGACAGCAAATTATTTCGTTCATTTTGATACAGAGAAAATAGAATATACTGTAAATCTGTAACCCACAATTGCAATTTATATAAAACGTCACTATTCATCAAGATAATACTCTGATGGATGGGAGAGAAGCTGAACTTTTCCACGTGACAGTACAACAGCAATAGGGCAGACATTCATAAGACTAACTGGGGAGAACTGCAAGAAAGGTCTCAGATCCATTTGCTGATTGCCCAACAAGATTTTACATTTCTTCCTATATTTTTTTTTTTCATTTTTTTTTCTTTTCGTGAGCTGGATTGTACATCACCAGTGACTGTGGAAAACATGTTACTTCCTCAGGTTTGATTAAAGTCTCCCGTTTTTCCCCTATGAGAGAGAAAGAGAGGAGGAGAGAAAAAAAAGCGAGTATAGATAACATGTATTTAGTTTGTCCTTCCTTGGTACAAGATTTTCTGGAACACAGGGTGAAGTAAGAATGTGCGTGTGTGCGTGTGTGCGTGTGCGTGTGTGTGTGTGTGTGTGTGTGTGTGTGTGTGTGTGTGTGTGTGTGTGTGTGTGTGTGTGTGTGTGTGTGTGTGTGTGTGTGTGTGTGTGTGTGTGTGTGTGTGTGTGTGTGTGTGTGTGTGTGTGTGTGTGTGTGTGTGTGTGTGTGTGTGTGTGTGTGTGTGTGTGTGTGTGTGTGTGTGTGTGTGTGTGTGTGTGTGTGTCACCTACTGTATACCAACCAACTCGTGCAACAATCTCTCTTCATCAACAAGTTACACGCTCGATTGCACTCCTTTCCAATTTTTGAGGGGGCTGTACAGTAGGTTAAAAAAATTACATCAGTGCACATGCTAAGCTAAAATAAACACTGAACAACACACACACACAAGTAATAATCTTAACACTGCAACAACGATATATTTAGGACTTACTATAGTTAGTTTGTTAATTTCCATACTCATCGGAAAGCCCTTTTAACAACACACACACACACACACACACCTATTTATGCAGTAACACTTGCTCTTACACACAATTACCCAGATATAATCCTTCATCTCCGACAACTATCCAACCGTCCATCTCACGCTCTATATATTTCACAACAATAACAGGGAAAAACATCAGAGATAGAGAAATTTTGACGAGACAAATTATCATTCTTAACCAGAAAGTTGATTAAATACATAAAATATGAAGAAGCAGAAGTGTTGAAAAGTGTTGATGATAATATAATGTTACGGTGTTGAGAAATAATCTTTCGTTTTTTCCTTTCTCTTTTATGTAACATTTTCTCAGCGTGAGGCAAAAAAGAGAACTGGAAGTTTCACTTTGTGTTTCCTAATGATATATGACGAGGCTGTGACAAATACAATGGTGTTGGTGATATGGTGATAGTTGTGCAGCAGTGATATCAGTGTTAGTGGAGTGTAAAGGACATAGTGGTGTTAAAACGACAGTGGTGGTGAAGTGATGACAGTGGTGGAGGTGTTGTGACAGTGTAGTGACAGTGGTGGAGGTGTAGTGACTGTGGTGTAGTAACAGTGGTAGTAAGAATAATGGTGGTATAGTGACAGTACTGGTAACAGGAGCGGTGGTGTAGTGACAGTGGTTGTAACAGTGGTAATAAGAGCAGTATTGGTTTGTGAAAATGGTAGCTCTAGAGAGTGGGACTCGACCCCCTGGTGGCCGAGCGCCCTATTAAAAAAAAAAGGATTGATGGAGAGGTAAGCTGGTGTGCCAATAACCTACTAATCCAGCCAGGGACGATCAGAGAATATCAATGCCTTCCACACCACCAGGCCAACCAATGGTGGAGTGACAGTCTACGCTAGTGATGGATGACGAGGTGGATGGAGGCTGGGTGGAGTGGGAGAAGAACATTACCAGCTGGGTAGATGAGGGCGAGGAAGTGGGTGTAGGTGTGGGGAACGCAACCCAAGTTTGGGGCGGGCGGCGAGTGGTAGAGATGGTGGGCATGTGGGTGACTCCTGGACTGGTGTGGGTGGGTGTTGGTGGGAACTTGCTGTGTGTGTGGGTGTGGTGTGCCTCGCCCCTAAGGACCCTGAGCTCGTCGGTGTACCTGGTGTGGCTGGCTGGATCTGACACAATATTCCTGGCTAGTGTGGCAGGGGCATGGGGTGGAGCTTTGGGTCTGCCTGGCTGGTGCCCTGCCCTTACCTATGCTACCCACGCCTCTGCTGGCCTCAGTGTGTGGTTGGTAGTGGCCTTCACTGTGGAGCGTTACGTGGCTGTGTGTCGACCACTGCTGAGGGCTGCCGTCTGTACTGTCCGCCGAGCCAGGGCAGCCACGGCCACTCTAGCCGTCGCTGCCCTCCTCCTTTACTCATACCTGTTGGTGGCAGCAGCTCCCCGTTCTGCCTCACCCCGACCAGTGTGTGGAGTGAGGCCACAATACATGAGTGTAGCTAAAGCCATGGACCAGATAGATTTGGCCCTCACACTAGTCCTACCCGTCCTCACCGTGGCCACACTTAACCTTCGTATTGCCCGCTGTGTTTGGCACGTCGACCGTATGCGACACGCCCTTGCCCCGCCCCCGACCCGCACCTCTATGGGTAATACAGGGGGGTCAGGATCAGGGCGGGGGAATACACAGGCCAAAGTCACCAAGATGCTCCTCGTCACCTCCAGTGTCTTCATTCTACTCAACCTTCCCAGTTACCTCGTCAGGGCTTATATCTTCCTCTGGGTGAGTCACTCTATACCTCAGCCTTCCTTCCTTCCTTCCTTCCTTCACCTTCACCTCTCTACTCGATACTCCAAATCAACTCTAACCCTCCATTTTCCACCTCTGTAAGCATTCCTACAGGTCTTCCACTAGTCCACACTCCACCTACCATCCTACCTCCCAACATCTCACAAGCACACCTATTCACCCATCAAGGCAGATGAAGGGAAGAGAGGATGAAGTAAATGAAAGCGGGACTGAATGATAAAAAGATAAAGAGGGAAGGCAGGATGAACAAAAAAGCAGTGACAGTCTGAGAGAAATAGTGGAGGAGGGAAGGATAATCCACACTAAGTAGACAGATAGACGGACAGGTAGGTACGAAGTGTACTGTATATATTTATGCTCTCTCAATCTCCATACTTACTACATAGAAAAGGAGGAAAATATTTACATACATACATTATTCACACACACACACACACACACACACTAAGACATACATACGCACAACTCATCAAATGACAAAATTTTGAGTCATATAAACCAAAGTAGATAATAATGCCTCCATGAATACGACAATCTATATGATGCTGTTTCGTACCCAAGGCGATGCTCTATGTGTTTACCGAGTGTGTATATAAGAAGGGGTGCTTGTGGAGGGACAGACCCCTTGTTGGCTGGTCCAGTGTTGTCTTGGTGGTGGTGGTGGTGGTGTGGTCAGACCTTCGTTAACTTCATCATCGGAGTGTCCTCGTCTGATTTTTTTTTTTTTTTTTACTTCCATCGACGACATGGACTGAAGGCATGAGACAGGTTTTTGAGAATTTCTTTATGGACGCTGCATGTAATGGAGTACGAGATGAGGATGTTTCAGTTTCCTCCTGAATGTGCCATGAAAAAACAACAACTTCAATATATTGTAGGTGGCGGAGTTTCGTGACAATGTTTGTGTTTCCTCCTGAATGTGCCATGAAACAAACCCTTTTAATAAACTCTTGGTGGTGACGTTCGTTTGTTGGCCATGTTTGAAGGACTCGATACATTTTCTTGCAACCTTTTTTACTCCACCAGCAGGGGAAGTAAAGCAATAACGGCGGAATGCTTAATGAAGTGCGGGCATTTTTTTTTTTTTTTTTTTTTCCTGAGGAGAATCGTCTTCCATCTTATTGACTCTTTAAGGTGAAAGTTTCTTGATGGAAAATTGGGGTGTTGGTGATTCATTCCTCCTATCCATCCCACGAAACAGTTCACTTATTATGATCTGCATGTGATATCTTCTGTTTTATGTGTGTAGCTCGTGTCTACTTGGACATACGCCAGATGGAAGTTCAAATGTAACAGAATTAAAAAGTCATTTCAATGTTCACACACACACATATATACACACACACACACACATTGTTTTTTTTGTTGTTTTTTTGATAGATTGGAGCCTCCGCCTTCATTCCTCCAGAGTATGCCAGGAAACAGACTCAGATGAAGATAACTAAGGGTATCCTGTTGCTTGGAATCCTTTGCTTTAGAATTACCAACCCAAACAATGTGTCATGTACCCCCCCCCCCTTAATTAACGTAACATATGGTGGGATAAATGGCACAACTGGCAACTGGCAACTCGTGTAGGGTAGACTACAAGTTGCCGAAATTAATATGAACTTTGAGGACGGGACTGAGGCTATTAACTCCCTATAATCTTGGCAAGTTATCCCCCGTTCCCAACACAATCCCATTTCCGAATTCCACAAGGCCATTAACATTGATGGACAGGCACGATAAGCTAATCTCTCTCTCTCTCTCTCTCTCTCTCTCTCTCTCTCTCTCTCTCTCTCTCTCTCTCTCTCTCTGACTGCTTGTATGTGTCGTAAATATTTCAACAGTTTAGAACAAAATCAATATGCTTCACAACGAGAGAGAGAGAGAGAGAGAGAGAGAGAGAGAGAGAGAGAGAGAGAGAGAGAGAGAGAGAGAGAGAGAGATAACACCTGTAGAGTACCAGCAATTAAACCTGATTCTATCCAGGTTTAATTATAACAGTAATTTGATGAGAGAGAGAGAGAGAGAGAGAGAGAGGGAGCAATGTCAACACTTGTCTCACCAACACGTCTTTTGTTCAATGAGTCGAATGAACTAATGATTGTATGTGGGTATCGTGTCCTGTGTAGTGTTATTATATTACTGTCTATGTTTATCCACTCGTTTCATCATCATACACATAATCATACAGAACCTACCTATTTCGCAACACAACTATATACACATTCTTACATATCCTTCCTACCTACCTACTATGCATCTCCCGACACTCCATCTTCTTCCCTATCTACTACAAACAACACGACTACACATCTTCCTACACGTCCATCTTTTTTCCTATCTATCAACCACCTACCAACATCAAACATCTACCTACCTACACACCAATCTACCTACCTACGCATCTCCTTACACTTCCATCTTCATCTACCTACCAATCAACCACCTACCAACACCACACACATCTCCCTACATCTTTTTACCTCCCTACTGTACCTTCACTTCATCTTCCTAGCTACAGTACATACCCTTTCTACCTACCTAAACATCTACCTACAAACGTGACTACACATCTTCCTACACATGCACCTATCTACCAACCTACCTATCTACCTACACATGCATCTCTCTACACTCCCATCATCTTCCCAATCTATATATTTACAAATCGTGACCCCTCTCCCTATCTGCAGTGTCGACAAAAAACAAAACAAAGGCACTATTGGTCTCAACATGTTATTCATCCATTTGTTTGTCACCCTACCCTACACTTGCCCTCCTTAATTCTGTTCCATCTTCCGTCTCAAGGCCTTTTCACCCTCTGTCTCCTCTCACTCAACCACCTATATATTCTCCTTCTTTCACTCTCCTCCCTCTCAGTCAACTTCTTTCCCACTTTACTTTCTGACTATATTTCCTTCCTTCATCTCAAGTCTATAATTATTTTATTATACCCTCTCCTCTTTCCCACTTTTCTTCCTGACTACTTTTCCTTCCTTCACCTCAAAGCATTCTCTCTCTCTCTCCTCTTTCTCTTCTCCCTCTCTACCTCCCTTCCCTCCACTTCTCTCTCAACCCCTATTCCTCAAGGGTTAATGGATATATTACTTTTCAATTCCTGGTTTTTGGGATGAAGGAATGGGATGGATGGGGGGGGAGGGAGAGGGAGGGGGACAGTAGAGGCTATATATCCCATACTGACAGAATTACCAACAACAAAGACGTTAAATATTCATCTTCTGTTGAGATAGTATTTTATATTAACCTATTGACTCCTTCATAATTCCTTCTCTCTTTCCTCTTCTATCTTTCCTTCCTTGCTTCCTTCCTCTTCCATCTTTCCTTCCTTGATTTGCTTCCTTCCTCTTCCATCTTTCCATCCTTGATTTGCTTCCTTCCTCTTCCATCTTTCCTTCCTTCTTCCTTCCATTGTGCCTCTTTCCTTTTCTTTTTCCTTTCTTACTGCCTCCGTCATTCACTCCCTCGCCTTGTTTTTTCCTTAACATTTCTACCTGTTTCTTTGTTTGTTTACTGTCTACCAGCATCAACGTCTGTCTGTATACGTGTTGGTCTATATTAATCTATCTGTCTGTCTGTCAGTCTTTGTGTGTACTTTCTAATTCGTCTGTGTGTTAGTTTGTACGTTGTCTGTCTGTCTGTCTGTCTGTCTCCATTGTATATTGCGTATTTGTTTACATTCTTCCCACTTTGCCTGTCTGCACTTGACACTAATACAAAGAGAAAGTTTTATTCTCACTCTCACTCACACTCTCCTTCTTCTCCTTCTGATATTCCGTCCTTTCTCTAACTTCTTCCTCTCCTTCACCTTCCAATCTTTCCTCATTTTTTCTTCCCCTCTTTCATTCCACCTCCTCCTCCTCCTTCCTGTATTATGTCCTTCCATCCTTTGCACCTTTCCTTCCCCTCACTCTTCTCTTTCCCTCTCATCCTCCTCCTCCTATCTTTCTATCAACCACAATTCTCTCTCTCTCTCTCTCTCTCTCTCTCACACACACACACACACACACACACACACACACCGTACCCCACTACACAAACAAGCCGTCAGTCAAGTCATTCCTCCACTCCTGGTCTTGTTTACGCCATCAACGTCAACATCTTTCCACACGTCCCTCACATCTCCTTCCATCTTTCCTTCCATCTTAATCCAAACTGTTCTTGTATTGCCTTTATTTGCTCTCTCTCTCTCTCTCTCTCTCTCTCTCTCTCTCTCTCTCTCTCTCTCTCTCTCTCTCTCTCTCTCTCTCTCTCTCTCTCTCTCTCTCTCTCTCTCTCTCTCTCTTTCTCTCTCCTTCCGCCCTTCTTGCTGCTCCTTCCGCCCTAGATTTACTCTTCTTTTCTCATTTCCCCTCACCGTCTTTTCCTTTTTTCCATATTTTCGTAGCTTCAATAATTTTTTTTTCTATTTCTTCCCTCCTCATTACTCCATCCTTACTTTCTTAAATATATTCTTCGCTTCCTCTTGTCTCTTATTCACTTTCCTCATTATTCATTATCATTTATTCTGCCTCCTTCATTCATTCATTCCTTCCTCTCTTCTCTCCTTCCCTTTCCTTCATCCAGTATATCTCCAATCCCTTCATTTTAAACCCTTCTTCCTTCCCTCCTCCTTTCGTTTATTCTCTTTTGAATTTCCAGTCCCTGTGTCTTTCCTTCCTCTCTCATCCTTCTTGTCTCTTTCCTTCCTATACTGTACAGTCGGCGACAAAAGCTGTGAAGCTTATATTTTTCTCCCCTTCCTCCATTTTTTGCTCTCACACCATTTTATATACATCTGCCCCCAGCTGGTACTCGTGTCCAAACCCACCTGATATTATTCCTTCCTTCCTTCTTTCATCCATCATTCCTGCCCCATTCCAGCCCCCTCTATGTTCCTCCTTTCCCTTCCTAATGCCCACTATAACCTCCTCCACCTTCCCCCTGCCAACACCCTTCCCCTTCCTCCTATATACACCCTCCACTTTACCCCTGTCTAACCCCTACCACCTACCTCCTGCCAACCCCATCTCGCTTCCTAATGCATATCCCCTTCCCCCCTGCCACCCCCTTCCCCCTTCCCCTGCCTGCTTGCCTGCCTGTCGAGATAAAGACAGGCAATTCCCACTCTATTAAGGGTAATGTTTTCCACCTCGTGTCATCATTTTCTGCCTACAATATTCCTCTTATTTAACAATTCTTATCTTTATCCCTTGCAGTCTTTCCTCTCCATTTACTGTACATGTACTTTCTTTCGTGTTTATGTATTTTTATTCTCTCTTCCATGGCTTTCTTCCCTCCTCGTTTTCTTACACACACACACACACACACACACACACACACACACACACAATACGCCACATTTTCACTTTCCAGTCAGTTTCCTTCCCTCCTCTCTCTAATCTTTCTCACCCCACTCCCTCTCCTCTGTGCCAGTCACTACACTCCCTTCCCTCCCTCCCTCCCTCCAAAATCCCCCCCACATCTCTTTCCTTTCCACCATCACTCCCTCCACAATCTCCACACACCTCCTCCCTCAGCTCTCTTCCAATATGCTTCAATTCCTGTTTGGTCTCCCTCTCTCTCCTGTTTGCCTGCCTGCCTGCCTGCCTGCCTGCCTGCCTGCTCTCCTTCCCTTCTCTCTTACGGCTACATTCCTTACTTATGTACACTCTTCCCTCTCTCATATCCTCATAATTATATCATGATATATACGGTATGTATATAATATGTTAACATACTTGTAAATAACGTTCTCTTTTTCTCCCTTCCATTTTCCTTCCTTTCTTCCTACCTTCGCCTCATTACCATGAAAAAACTGTTCAGAGAGAGAGAGAGAGAGAGAGAGAGAGAGACCGTTCATATTTTACCTCCCTACTGTATACTAAAAATGTGAATATAATGGTATTGGTTGTGGGTGATGGTTAACCTAATTGAATTCACTTGATAAAATTGTCTATAGACGCATTATAGGGTGATGGAGATGCTATTATGGTGTGTGTGTGTGTGTTTTGGTGTGATTTGTTTGTTTTGGAGTGTGTTTTGTTTGTTTGTTTGTTTGTGTCTGTTTTGTTTGTGTGTGTGTGTGTGTGTTTTGTTTGTGTTTTGGTGTGCG
>JAWZYT010003019.1:190000-202500 GCA_034508575.1 Petrolisthes manimaculis | reverse complement strand
TTTTCTCCGGGTCACTGCCCCGGTCACTTGGCTTTCCCGCTCTTCCCCGTCAACACCTCTACAACCTTGCTCCTGCCTACAGTAACTCGCCTTGCCACTACACTCACTCCCCCACGTGTACCCAAGTCCCACCACTGTATGAGTCCTGCACATCAATAAACTTGTAACTGTGTTACCGGAGAGCTGTGTTCACCCTGTGCCTACAGTAGGGGTAGAAATCTACTACATTGGTGACCCCGGAAGAGTTTTCCGACAAGGATTCAGCAGGAGCGTTTGTCCCACGCCATTCACGCAACGCCACCTCGAGCAACTTACCACGTGTGGTTGTCCTAACAAACTACAAGACCCACCTCGTCTGTGCTACACGCCGCCGACATACTTACAGCTCCAACTCTACACGTGTGCAACAAGCTATTCGTCCTACTGCGCCCATGTGCATCCCAGCGTTTCTTCAGTACTTAAGTACCATTTCATTATTTCCTCCCCACAAACCTTCTTTCTTTTAGTGTACACACTCCCTGACTACTTCGTAATCTCCCACTCCTGCCATAGCGTTACATATTTCCCACCCATTTCACCCCACGTGTGTAATTTTCCCACCCATTTCACCCCACGTGTGTAATTTTCCCACCCATTTCACCCCACGTGTGTAATTTTCCCACTCATTTCACCCCACGTGTGTAATTTTCCCACCCATTCCACCCCACGTGTGTAATTTTCCCACCCATTCCACCCCACGTGTGTAATTTTCCCACCCATTCCACCCCACGTGTGTAATTTTCCCACTCATTTCACCCACATATTGTGCACTTCATTTTTTTTCCCTATATGCTCCCATTTTCGACACACTACTCATCCACGCTGTGTTAACCCATTATATCTTTCGTTTTTCACCCATTTTCTCGTCCCATTCTCCTCACATTATCCATCCATATATTGTTATCCACATTATTATATTTTCGAATGTATGTACCAGTGCCAGCCTATTGTCTCGTGTGATATTTTTCAGCAGTGATTATTGATATTCTGTGTGATAATATAGTGTTACTCCGTATGAAATAGGAGAGTGTGACCGTTGTTGTGCTACATTGTAGGTAGAAGCCTGTACGATACCCCACGCCCAGTGAAACACGGGCGTGCAGTCCTAGCTTTCCCCCACGTGTGCGTTCCCACCAGTGCTACATCTCCAACCCTAACACTAATACTTACCTCCCCACCATATACTCCATCCACTCATACTCCCACTGCGCCTAATCCTACCTTTTTTTATTATTATTATTATTATTATTATTTTTTTTTTTTCTCGCCTTCGTGTTACACCCTCTTCCCCCTACCTTCGTCCCCTTCTATTGTCTACCACTACTTCACCATGGCCACTTGCCCCCCCTCGCTAACCAACACTGCCCCCGTGGCTCCCCCTTCAGCACCGGCCCAGAGTATAGACACCCCATACAACAGTATCACCCTAACACACACCCCTCCCACCCAACCCCCCCGTCACACCCCTTTTGTGCCATCTTTCACATATGACACCCACACCTGGTTCACACACACTGAGGCAGTTTGGCAAGGGTCCAACATTCCTGATGATGATAAATACCAGGCAGTCATTCGGGCCCTCCCAACAGAAGTTTTCGCCTCCATCACCCCACTACTTTCCTCACTCAATCCAGGAGCAAGGTATGAAGGGATTAAGGCAGCAATCCTCGCAGCACATGGCAAGACTCCCATGCAACACTACAGGGCGCTAGAGGACGTGCAGGTGGAAGGTCGCCGCCCATCGGCATTACTCCGCCACATGCAACAACTCAACACAGCAGCTGAGTCCCCCCTCCCTGACTACATTCTTCGGATGCGACATACCCGCCTCATGCCTAATGATATCCAATTACACCTCCTAGGAAAGACCACGAATTCTCTACAAGAATACGGGGAATTTGCAGACATGTTGGTCGAGGCCAACACGCTTCACTCAGGGACATGGCCACCCGCTGCCTCAGCACACACTCCTCCAGCCATCCTACACACCCACCACAACACTACTACAACAACCTCAACACCTCCACAAACCACCCTTTACAACACCCACACTACCAACACGAACAACCACCACCCTACCCACGACAACAACAATGACCTAATCCTGCAACGAGTCAATGAGCTAACAACAATGGTGCACCAACTGCAGCAGGCAGAACCTCAACCTCGGCAGCTCCATCCTCAACCTCCTCAACAACACTGGGCCCCTCCGGCAGTTTGCGTGTATCACCAACAGTTCGGGAACCGAGCCCGTAACTGCCGCCCCCCCTGCCAGTGGAGAGTGTCAACTGCACAGACCCGCGGCCCCAGCAGCACCAGGAACCAGGGAAACGAGTAGAGCGGGGGCAACCCAGCGTCACCAATGCCACCGCTCAACCACCACACCCACCTACCCTGACGCCTCTCCCTCACCACACCACACCACCTTCCCCACCTCAACCCCCACGCAAGACTCCCTTCAACGGCAGGTTTGGAGATCGTGCCCTGCTCTGGGTGGATGATCTCGTGTCAGGGGAACAATACCTGGTGGACTCCGGGTCTGAGGTGAGTGTCGTCCCCCCTACCTCCCGCGACAGTCTCACGCTATCTACAGCGTACGACCTCTTGGCAGCCAACAAGTCGCCTATCGCCACCTACGGGACTACCAGCAGGCGGGTCACACTCGTGGACAATATTTGGTTAGTTTGGCCCTTCATCACTGCTGAGGTGGATTACCCAATCTTGGGGGTGGATTTCCTGACAGCCCATGACCTCCTCGTTGATCCCAAGAGAAGGAGGCTCATCCACCAACCATCAGGCGCCATCATCTCCTCACGTCCGTGCCGCCACCACACCCCAAATATAACTCACATCACGCAATCCACACCATATGATGCCCTCCTGCAGGAATTCCCTTCTCTCATCTCCTCCACTACAGCGGCACCCATCAAGGATACCGGGGTCAGACACACCATCCTCACCTCGGGCCCGCCCTGTTTCGCCAAACCCCGACGCATGCCCCTAGAGAGGTTGACGGCCGCCAAAAAAGAGTTCCAGATTATGATGGAGCAAGGAACAGTCAGACCGTCAGACAGTGCATGGGCCTCACCCCTCCACATGGTTCCGAAGGCTCAGGAAGGGGAATGGAGGGCGTGTGGGGATTACAGAGCCCTCAACGCTGCTACAGTTCCCGACAGATACCCCATCCCACACGTCCTCGACTTCCACCAAAAACTGCAGGGGAGTGAGGTTTTCTCAAAGATTGACCTAATCAGGGCCTTTCACCAGATTCCTGTGGCAGAGGAAGACATCGGAAAAACAGCCATTACCACACCCTTTGGCCTATTTGAATTCCCAGTGATGAGCTTTGGCCTCCGTAATGCCGCCCAAACCTTCCAGCGGTTTATGGACAAGGTGGTACAGGGATTGGACTTCGTGGTCGTCTACATTGACGACATTCTGGTGGCCTCTCCTTCCCATGAGCTGCATCTCCAGCATCTTAGGGAGTTGTTCCGCCGCCTCCACCAATACGGCCTCAAAGTCCACCCCTCGAAGTGCATCCTAGGAGTTTCGACGGTTGACTTTCTGGGACACAGAGTCTCTCCCGAAGGTTTAGCGCCGTTACCACAGAAGGTGGCGGCCATCTCGGACTTCCCTTTACCTGCCACAGCAAGAAAACTCAGAGAATTCCTTGGGGTAGTGAACTACTACCACAGGTTCATACCCCACGCAGCATCTGCCCTGGCACCACTCCACGACCTCATTAAGGGTACCAAGAAGGGGTCCCAACGGAAGCTATCTTGGACACCACAGGCTGAGACGGCTTTCAACTCCACCAAGACAAAGATTGCTAGCGCCACTCTACTCTCCTATCCCACACCCCACGCACCCACATCCATCTACACGGATGCTTCGGCCGACGCTGTGGGGGCAGTACTTGAACAGGAGAAGGATGGGCTACTACACCCGATCGCCTTTTTCAGTAAGAGGTTGGACCCACCTCAACAGAAGTACAGTGCATTCGACAGAGAACTCCTGGCTATGTACGAAGCAGTGCGCCATTTCAGACACTTCCTCGAGGGCCGGGAGTTTCATATTCGTACGGACCACAAGCCCCTGACATCGGCGATGAAGCAGGTGGGCGGCACTTGGACCCCTCGTGTATCACGCCACCTCGCTTTCATCTCTGAATTCACCACGGACATCCGCCACGTTAGAGGGGAGGACAATGCGGTGGCGGACGCCCTTTCCAGATCCCTTCCCCAACCTCACACCCTGGCAGCCATCCACTCCACCTCTCCTCTCGACTATGCCGCCATTGCAGAAGGACAGGATCAAGATCAAGAGCTGCAGGACCTACTACAGGGTAATACTGGCCTGGACCTACAATTGCTACATGTCCCCGGCACATCAACCAAGGCATGGTGTGATTTGTCATGTGGTAAGCCCCGCCCTTATATTCCTCCGGAGTGCAGAAAAATAATATTCGACCACTACCATGGCCTCAACCACCCCGGGGTAGCTGGCACGCACCGTCTCATCAGCAAGCGGGCAGTCTGGCCTGGAATGAGGAGAAACATACGGCAGTGGGTTACGGCCTGCCTGGCGTGCCAAAAGGCTAAGGTCGGCCGCCACACTCGTCCCCCCCTCCACGACTTTCCTGTCCCCTCAAGCAGGTTCCACACGGTCCACGTGGATATAGTGGGCCCCCTTCCACCCTCGAGGGGGCACCGCTACCTGCTGACATGTGTGGACAGAACTACACGTTGGTGCTCCGCATCTCCCATGGCCGACATCACCGCTGAGGGCACCGCCAGGCACTTCCTCAACAGCTGGGTGGCTAACTTTGGCGCCCCCTCGGTTCTCGTAACTGACCAGGGTACCCAATTCGAGTCGAGGGCCTGGCAAGGCATGCTGGATTTCCTCGGTACCACCCGTCAACGGACCACAGCCTACCACCCCCAGAGCAACGGACTAGTGGAACGTTTCCACCGGCGGCTGAAGGAGGCGTTCAGGGCCCTACAGCCAGACCAGTGGTATGACGCCCTCCCATTGATACTCCTCACCATTCGGGTCACCACCAAGGAGGACATCGGACACGCCCCGGCGGAGTTGGTATTCGGGGAAGATTTACGCTTACCCGGCCAGGTGACGACACCCGATGTCGACACTTCCAACCTGTCTTTCCTGCCAGCCCTCAAGTCGGCTATCTCCTCTCTCTTGCCTACACCTACACGTCACCATACCACAACGCACACACACATTCCCGCCATACTCACGACTGCGCCTTACCTTTTCCTCAGGACGGACGCACATAGGACCCCACTCCAACAGCCATACACTGGACCGCATCGCGTTATTGGAAGAGGGGAGGCCACGGTCACCCTTCAAATATCAGGAAAACCGTACGTCACGTCCTGGGAAAGAGTGAAGGTGGCCAACACATCCCACAATGACAAGCCACACACACCCACACACACACCACACCACAACTCACCCCTCACAGACCTTGCCGCCACACTCCATATGCCACATCATCCGCCCCATCAACTTGCCCCTATGCATCATCCCACAACCGTCATCCACTCCTACCCACAAACTCTACCCATCCCTCAAACCCTGTTTCCCCTCTCAAACCCCCCCCCATCCCCAGTACAACAACCCCCTAGCAGCCCACCTACCATACAAGACAGTTCTGTCACGTCTCCCCGACCTACCCACCCACCCCGCACCTCACCCAGCCATCCCAGTACCTGTTTTCCTCCTCACACTCCTATCCAACTCCCACTTCAAATATCAAACATGCCCGCCCTGCCACTTGCCCATCCTACCGTGCTACCTGATCCCATTGCCCACCTGTCCCCGCCTACCCCAACTGAACCACCTGTCACAGACCCCGACTCTCCCCTCTCCATTACTCCAGCCCCTACCACACTGCCTAGTCCTATCCCACACATCCCCAATCCTCCTACTCTTCAATCTGCCACACCTGCCACCTCCCCCCATACTTCGGCACCCATAATCCCTTATCTACCCCCTCAGTCACAGAGCAGCTTGGAGACTGCAGTGGCAGCCAGCTCTCACCAAAGTGGGCCAGCCGTCGTACCCCAGCTACCAACCACACCAACTCAGCCTTGCTGGCCTCCCCCTGGACCTCCTGACTCCCCAGACCAATGTGACGAGCCTGCCCCTGTTCCCGATGGGTACGTCTCCAGATCAGGGAGGACCATCAAGCGGCCGCGCCGGTTGCTGGCCCTGACATTCCAGCCGCGCCCGTGGAGCACCAGTAATCCCTACCCAATATATTATTAAATCATTCTCCTAGCCTTGCCGTCCCCTGGGGGCATCTGTGTTATATAAAGTAACTTTAGGTCCTTGCTATATTTGTTATTCATTATGTTGCCCTTCCCTAAGCAGCACATTGTCATGTTTTAGTTCCTATTATTTTTTTTAGTTTTGTTATTTATTTGTTTATTTATATATATATATTTTTTTTTTTTTTTTTTTTTTTTTGCTAAGGGGAGGGGGAGTGTTGTGGCGAGTTCCTCCTTTAATCCTATAGTCCCCGTTCCTTTCCTTGCGCTTCCCGCTTCGTTTCTCTTGGTATTTCCCAGCATGCCTCACTAATAACCAAGCTACCCCTTTTCTCCGGGTCACTGCCCCGGTCACTTGGCTTTCCCGCTCTTCCCCGTCAACACCTCTACAACCTTGCTCCTGCCTACAGTAACTCGCCTTGCCACTACACTCACTCCCCCACGTGTACCCAAGTCCCACCACTGTATGAGTCCTGCACATCAATAAACTTGTAACTGTGTTACCGGAGAGCTGTGTTCACCCTGTGCCTACAGTAGGGGTAGAAATCTACTACAATAACAATAACAACAATAACTAAAAACACTAACAATACTAACTAATAATAATAATAATAATAATAATAATAATAATAATAATATCCATAATATTAATATCAATTATTCTCCAAACACACACACACACACACACAAACACACACACACAACTAACCTGGAAAGATAACAAACAGATTTACAAGGAAAAGTACCCTAGAAGACCTTACGATCCATACAAAGAGGCTACCTGTGGGTTTAGTTGTGCAAGTTTGTGACCGTCCTGTGGGTTTAGTTGTGCAAGTTTGTGACCGTCATTGAAAAGAACCTGTCGCATCATTCTTGGTACCAATTATACCATATACCAGGATGCCCCCACCCCCAGCCCGCCCCCACCCCCACCATTGTCAATATTATCAATAACCCTTAGTATATTATTGTCTGTTTGTTTTTGTTTTTTGTGTTTTTTCTTGTTTTTTTATCTTTGTACCAACCATATTAAAAATTTTATAGTGTAGTTTGCTATCTTTAATAAACTGTTTATTATTATTATTATTACATACATACACACACACACACACACATATACATACACACATATACATACACACACACACTCATACATACATACATACACACACACACACACACACACACACACACACACACACACACACACAGGGTCCATATTAATAAAATGTAATTAATTGTTTCTTTGAAGTTTAATTAAATTATTTCCCCAAATTAAATTATATAAAAATAAAATTGTAAAAAATAAAAAATAAAATAAAAATAAACTAAAATTTACTGACATGGTTACTTTAATTAATATCCTTATGTATGTATGTATGCATGTATGTATGTACAGTATGTATGTGTGTATGTATGTATGTATGTACAGTATAAATCTGAAATGAAAAATATAATAACTGAAAATAAATGAATATATTATATAAAATAAAATAAATATAAATTATAGAATTCTAATATAAAAAAAAATGAAAATTAAAACTAAAAAAAATAATAATAAAAAAAATTGATTTCATTTTGGATCCAATTTTGACCCACTAAATATATATATATTTTAACCAAACTTTATGTGAAGGTAGAGTTTATTAATTGACACATAATCCCGTTTTTACTTTTGATTTATAACGAAAACATTTTGACTTATGAGCGTTTTTTGGATTAAATTTTCAACTCAAAAAACGTTTATAACTCGAAAAATATAAACAATAGAATAAATCTGAAAAAGTTAGTTTTGTCTAATGTTATATTCTCCCTTCTCACCAAATTTCATCAAAATCCATATATATTTACCCACTCAAAATTTAACTCAAAATTTTGGATACAAATTTGCATATATCTCGAAAACGGTGAATCTGAGAGCAAAACGGGGCAAATTTCTCCCCCCCCCTTGGAGGTACACCCCCCCTCAAAATTATCCCCCCTCTCATATCCATTACTCAAAATTAACATATATGGATTTTTGACATTTTGAGTCTGTCAAAATTTTGGTTTCTCGAAAAGGACTGAGAACGTGTGTGTGTGTGTGTGTGTGTGTACGTGTGTGTGTACGTGTGTGTGTTTACGTGTGTGTGTGTGTGTGTGTGTGTCTTTTTAAGGGGTATCTTTAATAAATTATATAAATACGTAAATAAACGATATATTTACACTAATTGATATTTTAAATTACGTAGGAAATTAAATTAAATCTATAATATTAATGGGAAATTATTATATATAAATAATTTTGACTTAAATGTTGAAAAAAATGAAAAAAAAAATTACGTTCCAATAATATTCTGGACGAATTCAAGATGACAGACTGGTAGGGGAGTAAACATATCCTTATATTTATTAAAATGGCATTACAGTTATTATTAGGTAATTATTATATATTTATATATGTAATTAATTATATATAACTATAATTACATCATATATAGTCATAATTATAGTCAAAATATGCTTAAAACAAGATGGCTTCTATAGTGTACTCCCCCGCTAAGGGAAGAATGGACTCGATCCAAGATCTAACTTTATAAACCAGCACTGGTTAAATTCTAAGGTAATTACTCTAGATTGGGTACATATGGGATTATTTAAGGTAAAGTTTTGGACAATCTAAGGTAATTTCCACGAAGGCTTATTTGAGATAGAGTGAGGATGTATGTATGTGTGTGTGTGTTATTAAAATAAAATAATATATGATATTCTTAAAGGATATTTTAATATAACAAATTATAAAAATACATAAAAATATCCTATATAAATAATTAATTCAATATTTAAGGTAAATTTTTAGTGGATCAATCTAGGGATTTTTTTTTTCAACCCAATTATAAGTGGGGAATTTTAGGGACGCCTTCAGTCACCTTCGAGCCATGGGGGGGTGTAGACAAACGAATTTTCTCTCCTCTCCTCGTGTGTTCGTAAGTTTAATTGCCCTTATTCTAGAACGATGGTGTGTGTGGTATATACGATGGTGTGTGTGGTACGATACGATGATGTGTGTGGTGTATACGATGGTGTGTGGTACGATATGATGGTGTGTGTGGTGTAAACTTTACTTTGTTTACTTCAAAACAAAGATGGCTGATCAGGTGGTATTGTCAATTTCATTCTTTATTTTGCTTTTTTGTGCAATAATGTCGATTTATTTAGTATATATGTGTATCCAGAGAGATGGGAAATTATCTACTACATATTATAGGTATGTTAAGAGAGAGAGAGAGAGAGAGAGAAAGGGAGAGAAAGAGAGATAAAGTGAGAGAGAAGGAAAATTTTCTATTACATATCTACCCACCCCAAGCCTGTCCCCCTATTCCCACACCCCCCCAAGCCTGTCCCCTATTCCCGCACCCCCCCAGTTCCCCCCCAAGCCTGTCCCCTACTCCTGCACCCCCCAAAGAAAGTCATATAGAAAATAATACCACAGAAATAGACAAAATATTTAAGTGAAATTTATTACTTGTTGTCTCATACTATTTATTTATCTATTTATTTATTTATTTCCTGCTATATTATTATTCAATGGCTTTCCACAGTATGATATAACGATAGATATATTTATAAACTATATCACAGAATAATATAAACTTAAATCAGCTTCGAATTAAATAATAATATTGAACATTTCGGAATATTTTTACAATTTGCCACAACTCCATTTCGAAAATTTTACTATTACCATTGTTTATATTTAACTATTACAAACCATTTATTTACAACATTCTAAGATTATTTTATTCTATGGCATTTCCTCTACAAATGCCCCATTTTCAAGATGGGGCATATTCAAATGGGGCATTTTGAAATTAACCTGTCCTGACCTAACCTAACCTAGACCACATCAGACTACCTGGACCTAACCTGTACAAATTCTTCTTATTTATTGTTTTGTGGTGTTCCAAGTAGTTTTTCTATGTATTGTCTATTTTTCTTAGTTAGTTTCTTTGGTCCTGCTGCTGTTCAATATCAGTTTTCCTGCAATTCCAAATTTTATTGAGGTACTCTTTTCTATTGTATATGTTTTCCTCCTTTTCATCACTTTTTTCAAATATTAAAATGGATTCCAACGTTTCATATTCCATTCTACTATTTTCCAGCCATCCATTTCTGTCTTCCATTTTCTTTTTTCGTATTTGTTTATTTTTTCATATAACTGATTCTTACTTAATTTATTTATTTGTGTGTTTTCCCCATTAACATTTTATTACTATTACAGACTACCGGGACCTAACCTGTACAGACTACCGGGACCTAACCTGTACAGACTACCGGGACCTAACCTGTACAGACTACCGGGACCTAACCTGTACAGACTACAGGGACCTAACCTGTACAGACTACAGGGACCTAACCTGTACAGACTACCGGGACCTAACCTGTACAGACTACCGGGACCTAACCAGGGCAGACTACCGGGACCTAACCTGTACAGACTACAGGGACCTAACCAGGGCAGACTACCGGGACCTAACCTGTACAGACTACCGGGACCTAACCTGTTCACACTACCGGTAAATTACGGGAAATGACCGGGGCAAAATACTGGGACCAAGCCGGATCTGGCAACACTGCTACAAAATGGTAATTATTTCAATAAATACCGTAATATGATTTTACAACACCTCATAATTATAATAATAATAATAATAATAATAATAATAATAATAATAATAATAATAATAATAATAATCTTGGTAATAATAATAATAATAATAATAATAATAATAATAATAATAATAAAAAAAAAAAAAAAAAAAAAAAAAAAAAAAAAAAAATTATCACCCGCTGAGAAAACGTAAAAAAAAATTTATCACCCGCTTAGTAAAACGTAAAACGTAAGCTTCTTGTATATCTTCCTCTTGATGTTTCCTCTTGTTTATATCCTCTCCTCTCCTCTTGAATATCCCTTCTGTACAGTCCTTGTCATATATACCTTACATTAATTAAATAATAATAATAATAATAATAATGATAATGATAATAATAATAATGATAATAATAATGATAATAATAATGACGATAATGATAATAATAATAATAATAATAATAATAATAACAATAATGATGATAATAATAATAATAACAATAATGATAACAATAATAATAATGATAATAATAATGATAATGATAATAATAATGATAATAATAATGATAATAATGATAATAATAATGATAATAATAATAATAATAATAATAATAATAATAATAATAATAATTATAATAATATACTTATCATTTTTTTAGCTTCTATATCTTTTACCAGATGTGGGCACCTAACCTAATTTGCATATTGAACATGAGGAATATTTACAAGTCTAAATTTACAAATGTCCGTCTGATAATACCCATTATCTGATTTTCCTTATTTATTTTTTCAGAGAGATGCTCAGAGAATGACAACATACAGAGAGAGAGAGTGTGTGTGTGTGTGTGTGTTACGTGTGGCAACTATTACAGGTTACTCATCAGCTGACACACCAAAAACAAACACCGGTAAGCACTCTTCAGTAATATATATGACATTTTAGTATTAAACGAGAAATTATCTTCAAAATACATAAAGGTAATATATATGACATTTTAGTATAAAACGAGACATTATCTTCAAAATACATAAAGGTAATATATATGACATTTTAATATAATACGAGAAATTATCTTCAAAATACATATAGGTAATATATATGACATTTTAGTATAAAACGAGAAATTATCTACAAAATACATAAAGGTAATATTATTTTGAAGTTTCCTGAGTGAGTTCTCTAATCAGTAACATTGGAGGGAAATGTTTATTAATGTTTACAAACAAAGGAACATCAACCCGGGTTGGTGGTGGGTGGGTTCTATTTACACCAGACAACCCGGGTTTTTCGGAGCAACCCGGGTTTTTCGGAGCAACCCGGGTTTTTCGGAGCAACCCGGGTTTTTCGGAGCAACCCGGGGTTTTTCGGAGCAACCCGGGTTGATCAAGTGGGATAAATAGAAGACACCTTTTGATTACACACACAAAACGTAAACAACAACAACAACATGAATCTTATGGATGATAATAACCAATTTGTGACTATATTGGTCCTTGTAATTAATTAATAGTTTTGATGAAGAAAAGAGGAAATATTA
>JAWZYT010003019.1:182500-185000 GCA_034508575.1 Petrolisthes manimaculis | reverse complement strand
GGACCTAACCTGTACAGACTACCGGGACCTAACCTGTACAGACTACCGGGACCTAACCTGTACAGACTACCGGGATCTAACCTGTACACACTACCGGTAAATTACGGGAAATGACCGGGGCAAAATACTGGGACCAAGCCGGATCTGGCAACACTGCTACAAAATGGTAATTATTTCAATAAATACCGTAATATGATTTTACAACACATAATAATAATAATAATAATAATAATAATAATAAACACGTATATGATTTTACAACACATAATAATAATAATAATAATAATAATAATAATAATAATAATAATAATAATAATAATAATAATAATAATAATAATAATAATAATAATAATAATATTAATGATAATAATAAAAAAAAAAAAAAAAAAAAAAAAAAAAAAAAAAAAAAAAAAAAAAAATTATCACCCGCTTAGTAAAACGTAAAACGTAAGCTTCTTGTATATCTTCCTCTTGATGTTTCCTCTTGTTTATATCCTCTCCTCTCCTCTTGAATATCCCTTCTGTACAGTCCTTGTCATAAATTATATACCTCACATTAATTAAATAATAATAATAATAATAATAATAATAATAATAATATACCTCACATTAATTAAATAATAATAATAATAATAATAATAATAATAATGATAATGATAATAATAATGATAATAATAATGATAATAATGATAATAATGATAATAATAATGATAATAATAATAATGATAATAATAATGATAATAATAATGATAATAATAATGATAATAATGATAATAATAATGATGATAATGATAATAATAATAATAATAATAATGATAATAATATACTTATCATTTTTTTAGCTTCTATATCTTTTACCAGATGTGGGCACCTAACCTAATTTGCATATTGAACATGAGGAATATTTACAAGTCTAAATTTACAAATGTCCGTCTGATAATACCCATAATCTGATTTTCCTTATTTATTTTTTCAGAGAGATGCTCAGAGAATGACAACATACAGAGAGAGTGTGTGTGTGTGTGTGTGTGTGTTACGTGTGGCAACTATTACAGGTTACTCATCAGCTGACACACCAAAAACAAACACCGGTAAGCACTCTTCAGAAATATATATGACATTTTAGTATAATACGAGAAATTATCTTCAAAATACATAAAGGTAATATTATTTTGAAGTTTCCTGAGTGAGTTCTCTAATCAGTAACATTGGAGAGAAATGTTTATTAATGTTTACTAACAAAGGAACATCAACCCGGGTTGGTGGTGGGTGGGTTCTATTTACACCAGATAACCCGGGTTTTTCGGAGCAACCCGGGTTTTTCGGAGCAACCCGGGTTTTTCGGAGCAACCCGGGTTTTTCGGAGCAACCCGGGTTGATCAAGTGGGATAAATAGAAGACACCTTTTGATTACACACACAAAACGTAAAAAACAACATGAATCTTATGGATGATAATAACCAATTTGTGACTATATTGGTCCTTGTAATTAATTAATAGTTTTGATGAAGAAAAGAGGAAATATTACCATAGGCTTGATTTTATTGTCCATGTTTACATTCAATGAAGACCACACGTGTAGGCCTACCCGTCTACTACTAATACCACACGTGTAGGCCTACCCGTCTACTACTAATACCACACGTGTAGGCCTACCCTTCACTACAGGATGTAAACACAGTAAATTATACACGTCCTATTTATTTTCTACTTTAAGTGTGTTTTTTGTTGTTGTTCGAAAATATTTGTATTGCAAAAATGTTTTCTTATATTAATCCACCTTTTTTACTTAGAATTAATTTATATAAGTACATTATTAGCCTCTTATAACTTTTTTATTAAATGACTACAATTCCAAATTAACTGGTTGTGGTATATTCTCTCTCTCTCTCTCTCTCTCTCTCTCTCTCTCTCTCTCTCTCTCTCTCTCTCTCTCTCAATAAATACCTGATAAATGGGAATTACACTTTAATAAATACCTGATAAAAATAATTCTTTCAATATTTAGCAATTAAAAAAAAGTGTATGCGATAACGGTAATTAATTTAATATTTACCCAAAAATATTATAATTAATACGGTATATAATATTTATTTTGTTAATTAATATTTATTTCATTACATAATTGTCTATGAGTACCGACACACACACACACACACACACACACACACACACACACACACAGACACACACACACACACACACACACACACACACACACACACACACACACACACACACACACACAGACACAACTACAATAACAACCACAAATATAATTAAATTTATATATATTTATTATATTAACTAATATTTATTTCATTACAGAATTGTCTATGAGTACCGACACACACACACGAACAAACAAGATGGCCGCCTCTACAACCCCCCCCCCCCCCCCAACCCCTACAACCAAGATGGCCGCCACTACAACCTCTGGGATATTAAGTTCTCTCTCTCTCTCTCTCTCTCTCTCTCTTTGTACACGCACACGCTTAAA
>JAWZYT010003019.1:107500-172500 GCA_034508575.1 Petrolisthes manimaculis | reverse complement strand
GTATTAATTTTTTTTTCAAATCTTTTCCAATTCAATCTCGATTTTCTCAGCAACCATTAATGCTACAAAAATGACATTAGTACCATTAGAAAGAGCATGAAATTCCGCATAATAACAAATTATTTAATAGTTTCTAAATAGTATATTTTCTAGAAATAATTATAGATTTATGAATATTTTTTTCATAGTTTCCAATTTTTTTCCAATTCATCCAGCCTTTTCTCAGTAACCATTAATGGTACAAAAATAGCATTAGTACCATTAGAAAGAGCATAAAATTCTACATAATAATATATTCTATAATAGTTTATGAATAATATATTATAGGAGTAATCTTAGAATGAAATGAAAGAAGTATTAATTTTTTTTTCAAATATTTTCCAATTCAATCTCGATTTTCTCAGCAACCATTAATGCTACAAAAATGACATTAGTACCATTAGAAAGAGCATGAAATTCCGCATAATAACAAATTATTTAATAGTTTCTAAATAGTATATTTTCTAGAAATAATTATAGATTTATGAATATTTTTTTCATAGTTTCCAAATTTTTTCCAATTCATCCAGCCTTTTCTCAGTAACCATTAATGGTACAAAAATAGCATTAGTACCATTAGAAAGAGCATAAAATTCTACATAATAATATATTCTATAATAGTTTATGAATAATATATTATAGGAGTAATCTTAGAATGAAATGAAAGAAGTATTAATTTTTTTTTCAAATCTTTTCCAATTCAATCTCGATTTTCTCAGCAACCATTAATGCTACAAAAATGACATTAGTACCATTAGAAAGAGCATGACATTCCGCATAATAACAAATTATTTAATAGTTTCTAAATAGTATATTTTCTAGAAATAATTATAGATTTATGAATATTTTTTTCATAGTTTCCAAATTTTTTCCAATTCATCCATAAAATTCTACATAATAATATATTCTATAATAGTTTATGAATAATATATTATAGGAGTAATCTTAGAATGAAATGAAAGAAGTATTAATTTTTTTTTCAAATCTTTTCCAATTCAATCTCGATTTTCTCAGCAACCATTAATGCTACAAAAATGACATTAGTACCATTAGAAAGAGCATTAAATTCCGCATAATAACAAATTATTTAATAGTTTCTAAATAGTATATTTTCTAGAAATAATTATAGATTTATGAATATTTTTTTCATAGTTTCCAAATTTTTTCCAATTCATCCAGCCTTTTCTCAGTAACCATTAATGGTACAAAAATAGCATTAGTACCATTAGAAAGAGCATAAAATTCTACATAATAATATATTCTATAATAGTTTATGAATAATATATTATAGGAGTAATCTTAGAATGAAATGAAAGAAGTATTAATTTTTTTTTCAAATCTTTTCCAATTCAATCTCGATTTTCTCAGCAACCATTAATGCTACAAAAATGACATTAGTACCATTAGAAAGAGCATGACATTCCGCATAATAACAAATTATTTAATAGTTTCTAAATAGTATATTTTCTAGAAATAATTATAGATTTATGAATATTTTTTTCATAGTTTCCAAATTTTTTCCAATTCATCCAGCCTTTTCTCAGTAACCATTAATGGTACAAAAATAGCATTAGTACCATTAGAAAGAGCATAAAATTCTACATAATAATATATTCTATAATAGTTTATGAATAATATATTATAGGAGTAATCTTAGAATGAAATGAAAGAAGTATTAATTTTTTTTTCAAATCTTTTCCAATTCAATCTCGATTTTCTCAGCAACCATTAATGCTACAAAAATGACATTAGTACCATTAGAAAGAGCATGAAATTCCGCATAATAACAAATTATTTAATAGTTTCTAAATAGTATATTTTCTAGAAATAATTATAGATTTATGAATATTTTTTTCATAGTTTCCAAATTTTTTCCAATTCATCCAGCCTTTTCTCAGTAACCATTAATGGTACAAAAATAGCATTAGTACCATTAAAAAGAGCATAAAATTCTACATAATAATATATTCTATAATAGTTTATGAATAATATATTATAGGAGTAATCTTAGAATGAAATGAAAGAAGTATTAATTTTTTTTTCAAATCTTTTCCAATTCAATCTCGATTTTCTCAGCAACCATTAATGCTACAAAAATGACATTAGTACCATTAGAAAGAGCATGAAATTCCGCATAATAACAAATTATTTAATAGTTTCTAAATAGTATATTCTCTAGAAATAATTATAGATTTATGAATATTTTTTTCATAGTTTCCAAATTTTTTCCAATTCATCCAGCCTTTTCTCAGTAACCATTAATGGTACAAAAATAGCATTAGTACCATTAGAAAGAGCATAAAATTCTACATAATAATATATTCTATAATAGTTTATGAATAATATATTATAGGAGTAATCTTAGAATGAAATGAAAGAAGTATTAATTTTTTTTTCAAATCTTTTCCAATTCAATCTCGATTTTCTCAGCAACCATTAATGCTACAAAAATGACATTAGTACCATTAGAAAGAGCATGACATTCCGCATAATAACAAATTATTTAATAGTTTCTAAATAGTATATTTTCTAGAAATAATTATAGATTTATGAATATTTTTTTCATAGTTTCCAAATTTTTTCCAATTCATCCATAAAATTCTACATAATAATATATTCTACAATAGTTTATGAATAATATATTATAGGAGTAATCTTAGAATGAAATGAAAGAAGTATTATTTTTTTTTTTTTAAACTTTTCCAATTCAATCTCGATTTTCTCAGCAACCATTAATGCTACAAAAATGACATTAGTACCATTAGAAAGAGCATGACATTCCGCATAATAACAAATTATTTAATAGTTTCTAAATAATATATTTTCTAGAAATAATTATAGATTTATGAATATTTTTTTCATAGTTTCCATATTTTTTCCAATTCATCCATAAAATTCTACATAATAATATATTCTATAATAGTTTATGAATAATATATTATAGGAGTAATCTTAGAATGAAATGAAAGAAGTATTAATTTTTTTTTCAAATCTTTTCCAATTCAATCTCGATTTTCTCAGCAACCATTAATGCTACAAAAATGACATTAGTACCATTAGAAAGAGCATGACATTCCGCATAATAACAAATTATTTAATAGTTTCTAAATAGTATATTTTCTAGAAATAATTATAGATTTATGAATATTTTTTTCATAGTTTCCAAATTTTTTCCAATTCATCCAGCCTTTTCTCAGTAACCATTAATGGTACAAAAATAGCATTAGTACCATTAGAAAGAGCATAAAATTCTACATAATAATATATTCTATAATAGTTTATGAATAATATATTATAGGAGTAATCTTAGAATGAAATGAAAGAAGTATTAATTTTTTTTTCAAATATTTTCCAATTCAATCTCGATTTTCTCAGCAACCATTAATGCTACAAAAATGACATTAGTACCATTAGAAAGAGCATGAAATTCCGCATAATAACAAATTATTTAATAGTTTCTAAATAGTATATTTTCTAGAAATAATTATAGATTTATGAATATTTTTTTTCATAGTTTCCAAATTTTTTCCAATTCATCCAGCCTTTTCTCAGTAACCATTAATGGTACAAAAATAGCATTAGTACCATTAGAAAGAGCATAAAATTCTACATAATAATATATTCTATAATAGTTTATGAATAATATATTATAGGAGTAATCTTAGAATGAAATGAAAGAAGTATTAATTTTTTTTTCAAATCTTTTCCAAGCCAATCTCGATTTTCTCAGCAACCATTAATGCTACAAAAATGACATTAGTACCATTAGAAAGAGCATGACATTCCGCATAATAACAAATTATTTAATAGTTTCTAAATAGTATATTTTCTAGAAATAATTATTGATTTATGAATATTTTTTTCATAGTTTCCAAATTTTTTCCAATTCATCCAGCCTTTTCTCAGTAACCATTAATGGTACAAAAATAGCATTAGTACCATTAGAAAGAGCATAAAATTCTACATAATAATATATTCTATAATAGTTTATGAATAATATATTATAGGAGTAATCTTAGAATGAAATGAAAGAAGTTTTAATTTTTTTTTCAAATCTTTTCCAATTCAATCTCGATTTTCTCAGCAACCATTAATGCTACAAAAATGACAATAGTACCATTAGAAAGAGCATTAAATTCCGCATAATAACAAATTATTTAATAGTTTCTAAATAGTATATTTTCTAGAAATAATTATAGATTTATGAATATTTTTTTCATAGTTTCCAATTTTTTTCCAATTCATCCAGCCTTTTCTCAGTAACCATTAATGGTACAAAAATAGCATTAGTACCATTAGAAAGAGCATAAAATTCTACATAATAATATATTCTATAATAGTTTATGAATAATATATTTTAAGAGTAATCTTAGAATGAAATGAAAGAAGTATTAATTTTTTTTCCAAATCTTTTCCAATTCAATCTCGATTTTCTCAGCAACCATTAATGCTACAAAAATGACATTAGTACCATTAGAAAGAACATGAAATTCCGCATAATAACAAATTATTTAATAGTTTCTAAATAGTATATTCTCTAGAAATAATTATAGATTTATGAATATTTTTTTCATAGTTTCCAAATTTTTTCCAATTCATCCAGCCTTTTCTCAGTAACCATTAATGGTACAAAAATAGCATTAGTACCATTAGAAAGAGCATAAAATTCTACATAATAATATATTCTATAATAGTTTATGAATAATATATTATAGGAGTAATCTTAGAATGAAATGAAAGAAGTATTAATTTTTTTTTCAAATCTTTTCCAATTCAATCTCGATTTTCTCAGCAACCATTAATGCTACAAAAATGACATTAGTACCATTAGAAAGAGCATGACATTCCGCATAATAACAAATTATTTAATAGTTTCTAAATAGTATATTTTCTAGAAATAATTATAGATTTATGAATATTTTTTTCATAGTTTCCAAATTTTTTCCAATTCATCCATAAAATTCTACATAATAATATATTCTATAATAGTTTATGAATAATATATTATAGGAGTAATCTTAGAATGAAATGAAAGAAGTATTAATTTTTTTTTCAAATCTTTTCCAATTCAATCTCGATTTTCTCAGCAACCATTAATGCTACAAAAATAACATTAGTACCATTAGAAAGAGCATGAAATTCCGCATAATAACAAATTATTTAATAGTTTCTAAATAGTATATTTTCTAGAAATAATTATAGATTTATGAATATTTTTTTCATAGTTTCCAAATTTTTTCCAATTCATCCAGCCTTTTCTCAGTAACCATTAATGGTACAAAAATAGCATTAGTATCATTAGAAAGAGCATAAAATTCTACATAATAATATATTCTATAATAGTTTATGAATAATATATTATAGGAGTAATCTTAGAATGAAATGAAAGAAGTATTAATTTTTTTTTCAAATCTTTTCCAATTCAATCTCGATTTTCTCAGCAACCATTAATGCTACAAAAATGACATTAGTACCATTAGAAAGAGCATGAAATTCCGCATAATAACAAATTATTTAATAGTTTCTAAATAGTATATTCTCTAGAAATAATTATAGATTTATGAATATTTTTTTCATAGTTTCCAAATTTTTTCCAATTCATCCAGCCTTTTCTCAGTAACCATTAATGGTACAAAAATAGCATTAGTACCATTAGAAAGAGCATAAAATTCTACATAATAATATATTCTATAATAGTTTATGAATAATATATTATAGGAGTAATCTTAGAATGAAATGAAAGAAGTATTAATTTTTTTTTCAAATCTTTTCCAATTCAATCTCGATTTTCTCAGCAACCATTAATGCTACAAAAATAACATTAGTACCATTAGAAAGAGCATGAAATTCCGCATAATAACAAATTATTTAATAGTTTCTAAATAGTATATTTTCTAGAAATAATTATAGATTTATGAATATTTTTTTCATAGTTTCCAAATTTTTTCCAATTCATCCAGCCTTTTCTCAGTAACCATTAATGGTACAAAAATAGCATTAGTATCATTAGAAAGAGCATAAAATTCTACATAATAATATATTCTATAATAGTTTATGAATAATATATTATAGGAGTAATCTTAGAATGAAATGAAAGAAGTATTAATTTTTTTTTCAAATCTTTTCCAATTCAATCTCGATTTTCTCAGCAACCATTAATGCTACAAAAATGACATTAGTACCATTAGAAAGAGCATGAAATTCCGCATAATAACAAATTATTTAATAGTTTCTAAATAGTATATTCTCTAGAAATAATTATAGATTTATGAATATTTTTTTCATAGTTTCCAAATTTTTTCCAATTCATCCAGCCTTTTCTCAGTAACCATTAATGGTACAAAAATAGCATTAGTACCATTAGAAAGAGCATAAAATTCTACATAATAATATATTCTATAATAGTTTATGAATAATATATTATAGGAGTAATCTTAGAATGAAATGAAAGAAGTATTAATTTTTTTTTCAAATCTTTTCCAATTCAATCTCGATTTTCTCAGCAACCATTAATGCTACAAAAATGACATTAGTACCATTAGAAAGAGCATGAAATTCCGCATAATAACAAATTATTTAATAGTTTCTAAATAGTATATTCTCTAGAAATAATTATAGATTTATGAATATTTTTTTCATAGTTTCCAAATTTTTTCCAATTCATCCAGCCTTTTCTCAGTAACCATTAATGGTACAAAAATAGCATTAGTACCATTAGAAAGAGCATAAAATTCTACATAATAATATATTCTATAATAGTTTATGAATAATATATTATAGGAGTAATCTTAGAATGAAATGAAAGAAGTATTAATTTTTTTTTCAAATCTTTTCCAATTCAATCTCGATTTTCTCAGCAACCATTAATGCTACAAAAATGACATTAGTACCATTAGAAAGAGCATGACATTCCGCATAATAACAAATTATTTAATAGTTTCTAAATAGTATATTTTCTAGAAATAATTATAGATTTATGAATATTTTTTTCATAGTTTCCAAATTTTTTCCAATTCATCCAGCCTTTTCTCAGTAACCATTAATGGTACAAAAATAGCATTAGTACCATTAGAAAGAGCATAAAATTCTACATAATAATATATTCTATAATAGTTTATGAATAATATATTATAGGAGTAATCTTAGAATGAAATGAAAGAAGTATTAATTTTTTTTTCAAATCTTTTCCAATTCAATCTCGATTTTCTCAGCAACCATTAATGCTACAAAAATGACATTAGTACCATTAGAAAGAGCATGACATTCCGCATAATAACAAATTATTTAATAGTTTCTAAATAGTATATTTTCTAGAAATAATTATAGATTTATGAATATTTTTTTCATAGTTTCCAAATTTTTTCCAATTCATCTATAAAATTCTACATAATAATATATTCTATAATAGTTTATGAATAATATATTATAGGAGTAATCTTAGAATGAAATGAAAGAAGTATTAATTTTTTTTTCAAATCTTTTCTAATTCAATCTCGATTTTCTCAGCAACCATTAATGCTACAAAAATGACATTAATACCATTAGAAAGAGCATGAAATTCCGCATAATAACAAATTATTTAATAGTTTCTAAATAGTATATTTTCTAGAAATAATTATAGATTTATGAATATTTTTTTCATAGTTTCCAAATTTTTTCCAATTCATCCAGCCTTTTCTCAGTAACCATTAATGGTACAAAAATAGCATTAGTACCATTAGAAAGAGCATAAAATTCTACATAATAATATATTCTATAATAGTTTATGAATAATATATTATAGGAGTAATCTTAGAATGAAATGAAAGAAGTATTAATTTTTTTTTCAAATCTTTTCCAATTCAATCTCGATTTTCTCAGCAACCATTAATGCTACAAAAATGACATTAGTACCATTAGAAAGAGCATGACATTCCGCATAATAACAAATTATTTAATAGTTTCTAAATAGTATATTTTCTAGAAATAATTATAGATTTATGAATATTTTTTTCATAGTTTCCAAATTTTTTCCAATTCATCCATAAAATTCTACATAATAATATATTCTATAATAGCTTATGAATAATATATTATAGGAGTAATCTTAGAATGAAATGAAAGAAGTATTAATTTTTTTTTCAAATCTTTTCCAATTCAATCTCGATTTTCTCAGCAACCATTAATGCTACAAAAATGACATTAGTACCATTAGAAAGAGCATGAAATTCCGCATAATAACAAATTATTTAATAGTTTCTAAATAGTATATTTTCTAGAAATAATTATAGATTTATGAATATTTTTTTCATAGTTTCCAAATTTTTTCCAATTCATCCAGCCTTTTCTCAGTAACCATTAATGGTACAAAAATAGTATTAGTACCATTAGAAAGAGCATAAAATTCTACATAATAATATATTCTATAATAGTTTATGAATAATATATTATAGGAGTAATCTTAGAATGAAATGAAAGAAGTATTAATTTTTTTTTCAAATCTTTTCCAATTCAATCTCGATTTTCTCAGCAACCATTAATGCTACAAAAATGACATTAGTACCATTAGAAAGAGCATGACATTCCGCATAATAACAAATTATTTAATAGTTTCTAAATAGTATATTTTCTAGAAATAATTATAGATTTATGAATATTTTTTTCATAGTTTCCAAATTTTTTCCAATTCATCCAGCCTTTTCTCAGTAACCATTAATGGTACAAAAATAGCATTAGTACCATTAGAAAGAGCATAAAATTCTACATAATAATATATTCTATAATAGTTTATGAATAATATATTATAGGAGTAATCTTAGAATGAAATGAAAGAAGTATTAATTTTTTTTTCAAATCTTTTCCAATTCAATCTCGATTTTCTCAGCAACCATTAATGCTACAAAAATGACATTAGTACCATTAGAAAGAGCATGAAATTCCGCATAATAACAAATTATTTAAAAGTTTCTAAATAGTATATTTTCTAGAAATAATTATAGATTTATGAATATTTTTTTCATAGTTTCCAAATTTTTTCCAATTTATCCATAAAATTCTACATAATAATATATTCTATAATAGTTTATGAATAATATATTTTAGGAGTAATCTTAGAATGAAATGAAAGAATTATTATTTTTTTTTCCAAATCTTTTTCAATTCAATCTCGATTTTCTCAGCAACCATTAATGCTACAAAAATGACATTAGTACCATTAGAAAGAGCATGAAATTCCGCATAATAACAAATTATTTAATAGTTTCTAAATAGTATATTTTCTAGAAATAATTATAGATTTATGAATATTTTTTTCATAGTTTCCAATTTTTTTCCAATTCATCCAGCCTTTTCTCAGTAACCATTAATGGTACAAAAATGGCATTAGTACCATTAGAAAGAGCATAAAATTCTACATAATAATATATTCTATAATAGTTTATGAATAATATATTTTAAGAGTAATCTTAGAATGAAATGAAAGAAGTATTAATTTTTTTTCCAAATCTTTTCCAATTCAATCTCGATTTTCTCAGCAACCATTAATGCTACAAAAATGACATTAGTACCATTAGAAAGAGCATGAAATTCCGCATAATAACAAATTATTTAATAGTTTCTAAATAGTATATTTTCTAGAAATAATTATAGATTTATGAATATTTTTTTCATAGTTTCCAATTTTTTTCCAATTCATCCAGCCTTTTCTCAGTAACCATTAATGGTACAAAAATGGCATTAGTACCATTAGAAAGAGCATAAAATTCTACATAATAATATATTCTATAATAGTTTATGAATAATATATTTTAAGAGTAATCTTAGAATGAAATGAAAGAAATATTATTTTTTTTTCCAAATCTTTTCCAATTCAATCTCGATTTTCTCAGCAACCATAAATGCTACAAAAATGACATTAGTACCATTAGAAAGAGCATGAAATTCCGCATAATAACAAATTATTTAATAGTTTCTAAATAGTATATTTTCTAGAAATAATTATAGATTTATGAATATTTTTTTCATAGTTTCCAATTTTTTTCCAATTCATCCAGCCTTTTCTCAGTAACCATTAATGGTACAAAAATGGCATTAGTACCATTAGAAAGAGCATAAAATTCTACATAATAATATATTCTATAATAGTTTATGAATAATATATTTTAAGAGTAATCTTAGAATGAAATGAAAGAAGTATTAATTTTTTTTACAAATCTTTTCCAATTCAATCTCGATTTTCTCAGCAACCATTAATGCTACAAAAATGACATTAGTACCATTAGAAAGAGCATGAAATTCCGCATAATAACAAATTATTTAATAGTTTCTAAATAGTATATTTTCTAGAAATAATTATAGATTTATGAATATTTTTTTCATAGTTTCCAATTTTTTTCCAATTCATCCAGCCTTTTCTCAGTAACCATTAATGGTACAAAAATAACATTAGTACCATTAGAAAGAGCATAAAATTCTACATAATAATATATTCTATAATAGTTTATGAATAAAATATTTTAGGAGTAATCTTAGAATGAAATGAAAGAAGTATTATTTTTTTTTTCAAATCTTTTCCAATTCAATCTCGATTTTCTCAGCAACCATTAATGCTACAAAAATGACATTAGTACCATTAGAAAGAGCATGACATTCCGCATAATAACAAATTATTTAATAGTTTCTAAATAGTATATTTTCTAGAAATAATTATAGATTTATGAATATTTTTTTCATAGTTTCCAAATTTTTTCCAATTCATCCATAAAATTCTACATAATAATATATTCTATAATAGTTTATGAATAATATATTATAGGAGTAATCTTAGAATGAAATGAAAGAAGTATTAATTTTTTTTTCAAATCTTTTCCAATTCAATCTCGATTTTCTCAGCAACCATTAATGCTACAAAAATGACATTAGTACCATTAGAAAGAGCATGACATTCCGCATAATAACAAATTATTTAATAGTTTCTAAATAGTATATTTTCTAGAAATAATTATAGATTTATGAATATTTTTTTCATAGTTTCCAATTTTTTTCCAATTCATCCAGCCTTTTCTCAGTAACCATTAATGGTACAAAAATAGCATTAGTACCATTAGAAAGAGCATAAAATTCTACATAATAATATATTCTATAATAGTTTATGAATAATATATTATAGGAGTAATCTTAGAATGAAATGAAAGAAGTATTATTTTTTTTTTTCAAATCTTTTCCAATTCAATCTCGATTTTCTCAGCAACCATTAATGCTACAAAAATGACATTAGTACCATTAGAAAGAGCATGAAATTCCGCATAATAACAAATTATTTAATAGTTTCTAAATAGTATATTTTCTAGAAATAATTATAAATTTATGAATATTTTTTTCATAGTTTCCAATTTTTTTCCAATTCATCCAGCCTTTTCTCAGTAACCATTAATGGTACAAAAATAGCATTAGTACCATTAGAAAGAGCATAAAATTCTACATAATAATATATTCTATAATAGTTTATGAATAATATATTATAGGAGTAATCTTAGAATGAAATGAAAGAAGTATTAATTTTTTTTTCAAATCTTTTCCAATTCAATCTCGATTTTCTCAGCAACCATTAATGCTACAAAAATGACATTAGTACCATTAGAAAGAGCATGAAATTCCGCATAATAACAAATTATTTAAAAGTTTCTAAATAGTATATTTTCTAGAAATAATTATAGATTTATGAATATTTTTTTCATAGTTTCCAATTTTTTTCCAATTTATCCATAAAATTCTACATAATAATATATTCTATAATAGTTTATGAATAATATATTTTAGGAGTAATCTTAGAATGAAATGAAAGAATTATTATTTTTTTTTCCAAATCTTTTTCAATTCAATCTCGATTTTCTCAGCAACCATTAATGCTACAAAAATGACATTAGTACCATTAGAAAGATCATGAAATTCCGCATAATAACAAATTATTTAATAGTTTCTAAATAGTATATTTTCTAGAAATAATTATAGATTTATGAATATTTTTTTCATAGTTTCCAATTTTTTTCCAATTCATCCAGCCTTTTCTCAGTAACCATTAATGGTACAAAAATGGCATTAGTACCATTAGAAAGAGCATAAAATTCTACATAATAATATATTCTATAATAGTTTATGAATAATATATTTTAAGAGTAATCTTAGAATGAAATGAAAGAAGTATTAATTTTTTTTCCAAATCTTTTCCAATTCAATCTCGATTTTCTCAGCAACCATTAATGCTACAAAAATGACATTAGTACCATTAGAAAGAGCATGAAATTCCGCATAATAACAAATTATTTAATAGTTTCTAAATAGTATATTTTCTAGAAATAATTATAGATTTATGAATATTTTTTTCATAGTTTCCAATTTTTTTCCAATTCATCCAGCCTTTTCTCAGTAACCATTAATGGTACAAAAATGGCATTAGTACCATTAGAAAGAGCATAAAATTCTACATAATAATATATTCTATAATAGTTTATGAATAATATATTTTAAGAGTAATCTTAGAATGAAATGAAAGAAATATTATTTTTTTTTCCAAATCTTTTCCAATTCAATCTCGATTTTCTCAGCAACCATAAATGCTACAAAAATGACATTAGTACCATTAGAAAGAGCATGAAATTCCGCATAATAACAAATTATTTAATAGTTTCTAAATAGTATATTTTCTAGAAATAATTATAGATTTATGAATATTTTTTTCATAGTTTCCAATTTTTTTCCAATTCATCCAGCCTTTTCTCAGTAACCATTAATGGTACAAAAATGGCATTAGTACCATTAGAAAGAGCATAAAATTCTACATAATAATATATTCTATAATAGTTTATGAATAATATATTTTAAGAGTAATCTTAGAATGAAATGAAAGAAGTATTAATTTTTTTTACAAATCTTTTCCAATTCAATCTCGATTTTCTCAGCAACCATTAATGCTACAAAAATGACATTAGTACCATTAGAAAGAGCATGAAATTCCGCATAATAACAAATTATTTAATAGTTTCTAAATAGTATATTTTCTAGAAATAATTATAGATTTATGAATATTTTTTTCATAGTTTCCAATTTTTTTCCAATTCATCCAGCCTTTTCTCAGTAACCATTAATGGTACAAAAATGGCATTAGTACCATTAGAAAGAGCATAAAATTCTACATAATAATATATTCTATAATAGTTTATGAATAATATATTTTAAGAGTAATCTTAGAATGAAATGAAAGAAGTATTAATTTTTTTTCCAAATCTTTTCCAATTCAATCTCGATTTTCTCAGCAACCATTAATGCTACAAAAATGACATTAGTACCATTAGAAAGAACATGAAATTCCGCATAATAACAAATTATTTAATAGTTTCTAAATAGTATATTTTCTAGAAATAATTATAGATTTATGAATATTTTTTTCATAGTTTCCAAATTTTTTCCAATTCATCCAGCCTATTCTCAGTAACCATTAATGGTACAAAAATGGCATTAGTACCATTAGAAAGAGCATAAAATTCTACATAATAATATATTCTATAATAGTATATGAATAATATATTTTAAGAGTAATCTTAGAATGAAATGAAAGAAATATTATTTTTTTTTCCATATCTTTTCCAATTCAATCTCGATTTTCTCAGCAACCATTAATGTTACAAAAATGACATTAGTACCATTAGAAAGAGCATGAAATTCCGCATAATAACAAATTATTTAATAGTTTCTAAATAGTATATTTTCTAGAAATAATTATAGATTTATGAATATTTTTTTCATAGTTTCCAATTTTTTTCCAATACATCCAGCCTTTTCTCAGTAACCATTAATGGTACAAAAATGGCATTAGTACCATTAGAAAGAGCATAAAATTCTACATAATAATATATTCTATAATAGTTTATGAATAATATATTTTAAGAGTAATCTTAGAATGAAATGAAAGAAGTATTAATTTTTTTTCCAAATCTTTTCCAATTCAATCTCGATTTTCTCAGCAACCATTAATGCTACAAAAATGACATTAGTACCATTAGAAAGAGCATGAAATTCCGCATAATAACAAATTATTTAATAGTTTCTAAATAGTATATTTTCTAGAAATAATTATAGATTTATGAATATTTTTTTCATAGTTTCCAATTTTTTTCCAATTCATCCAGCCTTTTCTCAGTAACCATTAATGGTACAAAAATGGCATTAGTACCATTAAAAAGAGCATAAAATTCTACATAATAATATATTCTATAATAGTTTATGAATAATATATTTTAAGAGTAATCTTAGAATGAAATGAAAGAAATATTAATTTTTTTCCAAATCTTTTCCAATTAAATCTCGATTTTCTCAGCAACCATTAATGCTACAAAAATGATATTAGTACCATTAGAAAGAGCATGAAATTCCGCATAATAACAAATTATTTAATAGTTTCTAAATAGTATATTTTCTAGAAATAATTATAGATTTATGAATATTTTTTTCATAGTTTCCAATTTTTTTCCAATTCATCCAGCCTTTTCTCAGTAACCATTAATGGTACAAAAATGGCATTAGTACCATTAGAAAGAGCATAAAATTCTACATAATAATATATTCTATAATAGTTTATGAATAATATATTTTAAGAGTAATCTTAGAATGAAATTAAAGAAGTATTATTTTTTTTTTCCAAATCTTTTCCAATTCAATCTCGATTTTCTCAGCAACCATTAATGCTACAAAAATGACATTAGTACCATTAGAAAGAGCATGAAATTCCGCATAATAACAAGTTATTTAATAGTTCCTAAATAGTATATTTTCTAGAAATAATTATAGATTTATGAATATTTTTTTCATAGTTTCCAAATTTTTTTCCAATTCATCCAGCATTTTCTCAGTAACCATTAATGGTACAAAAATGGCATTAGTACCATTAGAAAGAGCATAAAATTCTACATAATAATATATTCTATAATAGTTTATGAATAATATATTTTAAGAGTAATCTTAGAATGAAATGAAAGAAGTATTAATTTTTTTTCCAAATCTTTTCCAATTCAATCTCGATTTTCTCAGCAACCATTAATGCTACAAAAATGACATTAGTACCATTAGAAAGAGCATGAAATTCCGCATAATAACAAATTATTAATAGTTTCTAAATAGTATATTTTCTAGAAATAATTATAGATTTATGAATATTTTTTTCATAGTTTCCAATTTTTTTCCAATTCATCCAGCCTTTTCTCAGTAACCATTAATGGTACGAAAATGGCATTAGTACCATTAGAAAGAGCATAAAATTCTACATAATAATATATTCTATAATAGTTTATGAATAATATATTTTAAGAGTAATCTTAGAATGAAATGAAAGAAATATTTTTTTTTTTTTCCAAATCTTTTCCAATTCAATCTAGATTTTCTCAGCAACCATTAATGCTACAAAAATGACATTAGTACCATTAGAAAAAGCATGAAATTCCGCATAATAACAAATTATTTAATAGTTTCTAAATAGTATATTTTCTAGAAATAATTATAGATTTATGAATATTTTTTTCATAGTTTCCAATTTTTTTCCAATTCATCCAGCCTTTTCTCAGTAACCATTAATGGTACAAAAATGGCATTAGTACCATTAGAAAGAGCATAAAATTCTACATAATAATATATTCTATAATAGTTTATGAATAATATATTTTAAGAGTAATCTTAGAATGAAATGAAAGAAATATTATTTTTTTTCCAAATCTTTTCCAATTCAATCTCGATTTTCTCAGCAACCATTAATGCTACAAAAATGACATTAGTACCATTAGAAAGAGCATGAAATTCCGCATAATAACAAATTATTTAATAGTTTCTAAATAGTATATTTTCTAGAAATAATTATAGATTTATGAATATTTTTTTCATAGTTTCCAATTTTTTTCCAATTCATCCAGCCTTTTCTCAGTAACCATTAATGGTACAAAAATGGCATTAGTACCATTAGAAAGAGCATAAAATTCTACATAATAATATATTCTATAATAGTTTATGAATAATATATTTTAAGAGTAATCTTAGAATGAAATGAAAGAAGTATTAATTTTTTTTCCAAATCTTTTCCAATTCAATCTCGATTTTCTCAGCAACCATTAATGCTACAAAAATGACATTAGTACCATTAGAAAGAGCATGAAATTCCGCATAATAACAAATTATTTAATAGTTTCTAAATAGTATATTTTCTAGAAATAATTATAGATTTATGAATATTTTTTTCATAGTTTCCAAATTTTTTCCAATTCATCCAGCATTTTCTCAGTAACCATTAATGGTACAAAAATGGCATTAGTACCATTAGAAAGAGCATAAAATTCTACATAATAATATATTCTATAATAGTTTATGAATAATATATTTTAAGAGTAATCTTAGAATGAAATGAAAGAAGTATTAATTTTTTTTCCAAATCTTTTCCAATTCAATCTCGATTTTCTCAACAACCATTAATGCTACAAAAATGACATTAGTACCATTAGAAAGAGCATGAAATTTCGCATAATAACAAATTATTTAATAGTTTCTAAATAGTATATTTTCTAGAAATAATTATAGATTTATGAATATTTTTTTCATAGTTTCCAATTTTTTTCCAATTCATCCAGCCTTTTCTCAGTAACCATTAATGGTACAAAAATGGCATTAGTACCATTAGAAAGAGCATAAAATTCTACATAATAATATATTCTATAATAGTTTATGAATAATATATTTTAAGAGTAATCTTAGAATGAAATGAAAGAAGTATTATTTTTTTTTCCAAATCTTTTCCAATTCAATCTCGATTTTCTCAGCAACCATTAATGCTACAAAAATGACATTAGTACCATTAGAAAGAGCATGAAATTCCGCATAATAACAAATTATTTAATAGTTTCTAAATAGTATATTTTCTAGAAATAATTATAGATTTATGAATATTTTTTTCATAGTTTCCAATTTTTTTCCAATTCATCCAGCCTTTTCTCAGTAACCATTAATGGTACAAAAATGGCATTAGTACCATTAGAAAGAGCATAAAATTCTACATAATAATATATTCTATAATAGTTTATGAATAATATATTTTAAGAGTAATCTTAGAATGAAATGAAAGAAATATTATTATTTTTTCCAAATCTTTTCCAATTCAATCTCGATTTTCTCAGCAACCATTAATGCTACAAAAATGACATTAGTACCATTAGAAAGAGCATGAAATTCCGCATAATAACAAATTATTTAATAGTTTCTAAATACTATATTTTCTAGAAATAATTATAGATTTATGAATATTTTTTTCATAGTTTCCAATTTTTTTCCAATTCATCCAGCCTTTTCTCAGTAACCATTAATGGTACAAAATTGGCATTAGTACCATTAGAAAGAACATAAAATTCTACATAATAACAAATTATTTAATAGTTTCTAAATAGTATATTTTCTAGAAATAATTATAGATTTATGAATATTTTTTTCATAGTTTCCAAATTTTTTCCAATTCATCCAGCTCTTTCTCAGTAACCATTAATGGTACAAAAATGGCATTAGTACCATTAGAAAGAGCATAAAATTCTACATAATAATATATTCTATAATAGTTTATGAATAATATATTTTAAGAGTAATCTTAGAATGAAATGAAAGAAGTATTATTTTTTTTTTCCAAATCTTTTCCAATTCAATCTCGATTTTCTCAGCAACCATTAATGCTACAAAAATGACATTAGTACCATTAGAAAGAGCATGAAATTCCGCATAATAACAAATTATTTAATAGTTTCTAAATAGTATATTTTCTAGAAATAATTATAGATTTATGAATATTTTTTTCATAGTTTCCAATTTTTTTCCAATTCATCCATTATTTTCTCAGTAACCATTAATGGTACAAAAATGGCATTAGTACCATTAGAAAGAGCATAAAATTCTACATAATAATATATTCTATAATAGTTTATGAATAAAATATTTTAGGAGTAATCTTAGAATGAAATGAAAGAAGTATTAATTTTTTTTTCAAATCTTTTCCAATTCAATCTCGATTTTCTCAGCAACCATTAATGCTACAAAAATGACATTAGTACTATTAGAAAGAGCATGAAATTCCGCATAATAACAAATTATTTAATAGTTTCTAAATAGTATATTTTCTAGAAATAATTATAGATTTATGAATATTTTTTTCATAGTTTCCAATTTTTTTCCAATTCATCCAGCCTTTTCTCAGTAACCATTAATGGTACAAAAATAGCATTAGTACCATTAGAAAGAGCATAAAATTCTACATAATAATATATTCTATAATAGTTTATGAATAATATATTATAGGAGTAATCTTAGAATGAAATGAAAGAAGTATTATTTTTTTTTTCAAATCTTTTCCAATTCAATCTCGATTTTCTCAGCAACCATTAATGCTACAAAAATGACATTAGTACCATTAGAAAGAGCATGAAATTCCGCATAATAACAAATTGTTTAATAGTTTCTAAATAGTATATTTTCTAGAAATAATTATAGATTTATGAATATTTTTTTCATAGTTTCCAATTTTTTTCCAATTCATCCAGCCTTTTCTCAGTAACCATTAATGGTACAAAAATAGCATTAGTACCATTAGAAAGAGCATAAAATTCTACATAATAATATATTCTATAATAGTTTATGAATAAAATATTTTAGGAGTAATCTTAGAATGAAATGAAAGAAGTATTAATTTTTTTTTCAAATCTTTTCCAATTCAATCTCGATTTTCTCAGCAACCATTAATGCTACAAAAATGACATTAGTACCATTAGAAAGAGCATGACATTCCGCATAATAACAAATTATTTAATAGTTTCTAAATAGTATATTTTCTAGAAATAATTATAGATTTATGAATATTTTTTTCATAGTTTCCAAATTTTTTCCAATTCATCCATAAAATTCTACATAATAATATATTCTATAATAGTTTATGAATAATATATTATAGGAGTAATCTTAGAATGAAATGAAAGAAGTATTATTATTTTTTTCAAATCTTTTCCAATTCAATCTCGATTTTCTCAGCAACCATTAATGCTACAAAAATGACATTAGTACCATTAGAAAGAGCATGACATTCCGCATAATAACAAATTATTTAATAGTTTCTAAATAGTATATTTTCTAGAAATAATTATAGATTTATGAATATTTTTTTCATAGTTTCCAAATTTTTTCCAATTCATCCAGCCTTTTCTCAGTAACCATTAATGGTACAAAAATAGCATTAGTACCATTAGAAAGAGCATAAAATCCTACATAATAATATATTCTATAATAGTTTATGAATAATATATTATAGGAGTAATCTTAGAATGAAATGAAAGAAGTATTATTTTTTTTTTCAAATCTTTTCCAATTCAATCTCGATTTTCTCAGCAACCATTAATGCTACAAAAATGACATTAGTACCATTAGAAAGAGCATGAAATTCCGCATAATAACAAATTATTTAATAGTTTCTAAATAGTATATTTTCTAGAAATAATTATAGATTTATGAATATTTTTTTCATAGTTTCCAATTTTTTTCCAATTCATCCAGCCTTTTCTCAGTAACCATTAATGGTACAAAAATAGCATTAGTACCATTAGAAAGAGCATAAAATTCTACATAATAATATATTCTATAATAGTTTATGAATAAAATATTTTAGGAGTAATCTTAGAATGAAATGAAAGAAGTATTAATTTTTTTTTCAAATCTTTTCCAATTCAATCTCGATTTTCTCAGCAACCATTAATGCTACAAAAATGACATTAGTACCATTAGAAAGAGCATGACATTCCGCATAATAACAAATTATTTAATAGTTTCTAAATAGTATATTTTCTAGAAATAATTATAGATTTATGAATATTTTTTTCATAGTTTCCAAATTTTTTCCAATTCATCCATAAAATTCTACATAATAATATATTCTATAATAGTTTATGAATAATATATTTTAGGAGTAATCTTAGAATGAAATGAAAGAAGTATTAATTTTTTTTCCAAATCTTTTTCAATTCAATCTCGATTTTCTCAGCAACCATTAATGCTACAAAAATGACATTAGTACCATTAGAAAGAGCATGAAATTCCGCATAATAACAAATTATTTAATAGTTTCTAAATAGTATATTTTCTAGAAATAATTATAGATTTATGAATATTTTTTTCATAGTTTCCAATTTTTTTCCAATTCATCCAGCCTTTTCTCAGCAACCATTAATGCTACAAAAATGACATTAGTACCATTAGAAAGAGCATGACATTCCGCATAATAACAAATTATTTAATAGTTTCTAAATAGTATATTTTCTAGAAATAATTATAGATTTATGAATATTTTTTTCATAGTTTCCAATTTTTTTCCAATTCATCCAGCCTTTTCTCAGTAACCATTAATGGTACAAAAATAGCATTAGTACCATTAGAAAGAGCATAAAATTCTACATAATAATATATTCTATAATAGTTTATGAATAATATATTATAGGAGTAATCTTAGAATGAAATGAAAGAAGTATTAATTTTTTTTTTCAAATCTTTTCCAATTCAATCTCGATTTTCTCAGCAACCATTAATGCTACAAAAATGACATTAGTACCATTAGAAAGAGCATGAAATTCCGCATAATAACAAATTATTTAAAAGTTTCTAAATAGTATATTTTCTAGAAATAATTATAGATTTATGAATATTTTTTTCATAGTTTCCAAATTTTTTCCAATTTATCCATAAAATTCTACATAATAATATATTCTATAATAGTTTATGAATAATATATTTTAGGAGTAATCTTAGAATGAAATGAAAGAATTATTATTTTTTTTTCCAAATCTTTTTCAATTCAATCTCGATTTTCTCAGCAACCATTAATGCTACAAAAATGACATTAGTACCATTAGAAAGAGCATGAAATTCCGCATAATAACAAATTATTTAATAGTTTCTAAATAGTATATTTTCTAGAAATAATTATAGATCTATGAATATTTTTTTCATAGTTTCCAATTTTTTTCCAATTCATCCAGCCTTTTCTCAGCAACCATTAATGCTACAAAAATGACATTAGTACCATTAGAAAGAGCATGACATTCCGCATAATAACAAATTATTTAATAGTTTCTAAATAGTATATTTTCTAGAAATAATTATAGATTTATGAATATTTTTTTCATAGTTTCCAATTTTTTTCCAATTCATCCAGCCTTTTCTCAGTAACCATTAATGGTACAAAAATAGCATTAGTACCATTAGAAAGAGCATAAAATTCTACATAATAATATATTTTATAATAGTTTATGAATAAAATATTTTAGGAGTAATCTTAGAATGAAATGAAAGAAGTATTAATTTTTTTTTCAAATCTTTTCCAATTCAATCTCGATTTTCTCAGCAACCATTAATGCTACAAAAATGACATTAGTACTATTAGAAAGAGCATGAAATTCCGCATAATAACAAATTATTTAATAGTTTCTAAATAGTATATTTTCTAGAAATAATTATAGATTTATGAATATTTTTTTCATAGTTTCCAATTTTTTTCCAATTCATCCAGCCTTTTCTCAGTAACCATTAATGGTACAAAAATAGCATTAGTACCATTAGAAAGAGCATAAAATTCTACATAATAATATATTCTATAATAGTTTATGAATAATATATTATAGGAGTAATCTTAGAATGAAATGAAAGAAGTATTAATTTTTTTTTCAAATCTTTTCCAATTCAATCTCGATTTTCTCAGCAACCATTAATGCTACAAAAATGACATTAGTACCATTAGAAAGAGCATGAAATTCCGCATAATAACAAATTATTTAATAGTTTCTAAATAGTATATTTTCTAGAAATAATTATAGATTTATGAATATTTTTTTCATAGTTTCCAATTTTTTTCCAATTCATCCAGCCTTTTCTCAGTAACCATTAATGGTACAAAAATAGCATTAGTACCATTAGAAAGAGCATAAAATTCTACATAATAATATATTCTATAGTAGTTTATGAATAAAATATTTTAGGAGTAATCTTAGAATGAAATGAAAGAAGTATTAATTTTTTTTTCAAATCATTTCCAATTCAATCTCGATTTTCTCAGCAACCATTAATGCTACAAAAATGACATTAGTACCATTAGAAAGAGCATGACATTCCGCATAATAACAAATTTTTTAATAGTTTCTAAATAGTATATTTTCTAGAAATAATTATAGATTTATGAATATTTTTTTCATAGTTTCCAATTTTTTTCCAATTCATCCAGCCTTTTCTCAGCAACCATTAATGGTACAAAAATGACATTAGTACCATTAGAAAGAGCATGACATTCCGCATAATAACAAATTATTTAATAGTTTCTAAATAGTATATTTTCTAGAAATAATTATAGATTTATGAATATTTTTTTCATAGTTTCCAATTTTTTTCCAATTCATCCAGCCTTTTCTCAGTAACCATTAATGGTACAAAAATAGCATTAGTACCATTAGAAAGAGCATAAAATTCTACATAATAATATATTCTATAATAGTTTATGAATAATATATTTTAAGAGTAATCTTAGAATGAAATGAAAGAAGTATTAATTTTTTTTCCAAATCTTTTCCAATTCAATCTCGATTTTCTCAGCAACCATTAATGCTACAAAAATGACATTAGTACCATTAGAAAGAGCATGAAATTCCGCATAATAACAAATTATTTAATAGTTTCTAAATAGTATATTTTCTAGAAATAATTATAGATTTATGAATATTTTTTTCATAGTTTCCAATTTTTTTCCAATTCATCCAGCCTTTTCTCAGTAACCATTAATGGTACAAAAATGGCATTAGTACCATTAGAAAGAGCATAAAATTCTACATAATAATATATTCTATAATAGTTTATGAATAATATATTTTAAGAGTAATCTTAGAATGAAATGAAAGAAATATTATTTTTTTTTCCAAATCTTATCCAATTCAATCTCGATTTTCTCAGCAACCATAAATGCTACAAAAATGACATTAGTACCATTAGAAAGAGCATGAAATTCCGCATAATAACAAATTATTTAATAGTTTCTAAATAGTATATTTTCTAGAAATAATTATAGATTTATGAATATTTTTTTCATAGTTTCCAATTTTTTTCCAATTCATCCAGCCTTTTCTCAGTAACCATTAATGGTACAAAAATGGCATTAGTACCATTAGAAAGAGCATAAAATTCTACATAATAATATATTCTATAATAGTTTATGAATAATATATTTTAAGAGTAATCTTAGAATGAAATGAAAGAAGTATTAATTTTTTTTACAAATCTTTTCCAATTCAATCTCGATTTTCTCAGCAACCATTAATGCTACAAAAATGACATTAGTACCATTAGAAAGAGCATGAAATTCCGCATAATAACAAACAATTTAATAGTTTCTAAATAGTATATTTTCTAGAAATAATTATAGATTTATGAATATTTTTTTCATAGTTTCCAATTTTTTTCCAATTCATCCAGCCTTTTCTCAGTAACCATTAATGGTACAAAAATGGCATTAGTACCATTAGAAAGAGCATAAAATTCTACATAATAATATATTCTATAATAGTTTATGAATAATATATTTTAAGAGTAATCTTAGAATGAAATGAAAGAAGTATTAATTTTTTTTCCAAATCTTTTCCAATTCAATCTCGATTTTCTCAGCAACCATTAATGCTACAAAAATGACATTAGTACCATTAGAAAGAACATGAAATTCCGCATAATAACAAATTATTTAATAGTTTCTAAATAGTATATTTTCTAGAAATAATTATAGATTTATGAATATTTTTTTCATAGTTTCCAAATTTTTTCCAATTCATCCAGCCTATTCTCAGTAACCATTAATGGTACAAAAATGGCATTAGTACCATTAGAAAGAGCATAAAATTCTACATAATAATATATTCTATAATAGTATATGAATAATATATTTTAAGAGTAATCTTAGAATGAAATGAAAGAAATATTATTTTTTTTTCCATATCTTTTCCAATTCAATCTCGATTTTCTCAGCAACCATTAATGTTACAAAAATGACATTAGTACCATTAGAAAGAGCATGAAATTCCGCATAATAACAAATTATTTAATAGTTTCTAAATAGTATATTTTCTAGAAATAATTATAGATTTATGAATATTTTTTTCATAGTTTCCAATTTTTTTCCAATACATCCAGCCTTTTCTCAGTAACCATTAATGGTACAAAAATGGCATTAGTACCATTAGAAAGAGCATAAAATTCTACATAATAATATATTCTATAATAGTTTATGAATAATATATTTTAAGAGTAATCTTAGAATGAAATGAAAGAAGTATTAATTTTTTTTCCAAATCTTTTCCAATTCAATCTCGATTTTCTCAGCAACCATTAATGCTACAAAAATGACATTAGTACCATTAGAAAGAGCATGAAATTCCGCATAATAACAAATTATTTAATAGTTTCTAAATAGTATATTTTCTAGAAATAATTATAGATTTATGAATATTTTTTTCATAGTTTCCAATTTTTTTCCAATTCATCCAGCCTTTTCTCAGTAACCATTAATGGTACAAAAATGGCATTAGTACCATTAAAAAGAGCATAAAATTCTACATAATAATATATTCTATAATAGTTTATGAATAATATATTTTAAGAGTAATCTTAGAATGAAATGAAAGAAATATTAATTTTTTTCCAAATCTTTTCCAATTAAATCTCGATTTTCTCAGCAACCATTAATGCTACAAAAATGATATTAGTACCATTAGAAAGAGCATGAAATTCCGCATAATAACAAATTATTTAATAGTTTCTAAATAGTATATTTTCTAGAAATAATTATAGATTTATGAATATTTGTTTCATAGTTTCCAATTTTTTTCCAATTCATCCAGCCTTTTCTCAGTAACCATTAATGGTACAAAAATGGCATTAGTACCATTAGAAAGAGCATAAAATTCTACATAATAATATATTCTATAATAGTTTATGAATAATATATTTTAAGAGTAATCTTAGAATGAAATTAAAGAAGTATTATTTTTTTTTCCAAATCTTTTCCAATTCAATCTCGATTTTCTCAGCAACCATTAATGCTACAAAAATGACATTAGTACCATTAGAAAGAGCATGAAATTCCGCATAATAACAAGTTATTTAATAGTTCCTAAATAGTATATTTTCTAGAAATAATTATAGATTTATGAATATTTTTTTCATAGTTTCCAATTTTTTTCCAATTCATCCAGCATTTTCTCAGTAACCATTAATGGTACAAAAATGGCATTAGTACCATTAGAAAGAGCATAAAATTCTACATAATAATATATTCTATAATAGTTTATGAATAATATATTTTAAGAGTAATCTTAGAATGAAATGAAAGAAGTATTAATTTTTTTTCCAAATCTTTTCCAATTCAATCTCGATTTTCTCAGCAACCATTAATGCTACAAAAATGACATTAGTACCATTAGAAAGAGCATGAAATTCCGCATAATAACAAATTATTAATAGTTTCTAAATAGTATATTTTCTAGAAATAATTATAGATTTATGAATATTTTTTTCATAGTTTCCAATTTTTTTCCAATTCATCCAGCCTTTTCTCAGTAACCATTAATGGTACGAAAATGGCATTAGTACCATTAGAAAGAGCATAAAATTCTACATAATAATATATTCTATAATAGTTTATGAATAATATATTTTAAGAGTAATCTTAGAATGAAATGAAAGAAATATTTTTTTTTTTTTCCAAATCTTTTCCAATTCAATCTAGATTTTCTCAGCAACCATTAATGCTACAAAAATGACATTAGTACCATTAGAAAAAGCATGAAATTCCGCATAATAACAAATTATTTAATAGTTTCTAAATAGTATATTTTCTAGAAATAATTATAGATTTATGAATATTTTTTTCATAGTTTCCAATTTTTTTCCAATTCATCCAGCCTTTTCTCAGTAACCATTAATGGTACAAAAATGGCATTAGTACCATTAGAAAGAGCATAAAATTTTACATAATAATATATTCTATAATAGTTTATGAATAATATATTTTAAGAGTAATCTTAGAATGAAATGAAAGAAATATTATTTTTTTTCCAAATCTTTTCCAATTCAATCTCGATTTTCTCAGCAACCATTAATGCTACAAAAATGACATTAGTACCATTAGAAAGAGCATGAAATTCCGCATAATAACAAATTATTTAATAGTTTCTAAATAGTATATTTTCTAGAAATAATTATAGATTTATGAATATTTTTTTCATAGTTTCCAATTTTTTTCCAATTCATCCAGCCTTTTCTCAGTAACCATTAATGGTACAAAAATGGCATTAGTACCATTAGAAAGAGCATAAAATTCTACATAATAATATATTCTATAATAGTTTATGAATAATATATTTTAAGAGTAATCTTAGAATGAAATGAAAGAAGTATTAATTTTTTTTCCAAATCTTTTCCAATTCAATCTCGATTTTCTCAGCAACCATTAATGCTACAAAAATGACATTAGTACCATTAGAAAGAGCATGAAATTCCGCATAATAACAAATTATTTAATAGTTTCTAAATAGTATATTTTCTAGAAATAATTATAGATTTATGAATATTTTTTTCATAGTTTCCAAATTTTTTCCAATTCATCCAGCATTTTCTCAGTAACCATTAATGGTACAAAAATGGCATTAGTACCATTAGAAAGAGCATAAAATTCTACATAATAATATATTCTATAATAGTTTATGAATAATATATTTTAAGAGTAATCTTAGAATGAAATGAAAGAAGTATTAATTTTTTTTCCAAATCTTTTCCAATTCAATCTCGATTTTCTCAACAACCATTAATGCTACAAAAATGACATTAGTACCATTAGAAAGAGCATGAAATTTCGCATAATAACAAATTATTTAATAGTTTCTAAATAGTATATTTTCTAGAAATAATTATAGATTTATGAATATTTTTTTCATAGTTTCCAATTTTTTTCCAATTCATCCAGCCTTTTCTCAGTAACCATTAATGGTACAAAAATGGCATTAGTACCATTAGAAAGAGCATAAAATTCTACATAATAATATATTCTATAATAGTTTATGAATAATATATTTTAAGAGTAATCTTAGAATGAAATGAAAGAAGTATTATTTTTTTTTCCAAATCTTTTCCAATTCAATCTCGATTTTCTCAGCAACCATTAATGCTACAAAAATGACATTAGTACCATTAGAAAGAGCATGAAATTCCGCATAATAACAAATTATTTAATAGTTTCTAAATAGTATATTTTCTAGAAATAATTATAGATTTATGAATATTTTTTTCATAGTTTCCAATTTTTTTCCAATTCATCCAGCCTTTTCTCAGTAACCATTAATGGTACAAAAATGGCATTAGTACCATTAGAAAGAGCATAAAATTCTACATAATAATATATTCTATAATAGTTTATGAATAATATATTTTAAGAGTAATCTTAGAATGAAATGAAAGAAATATTATTATTTTTTCCAAATCTTTTCCAATTCAATCTCGATTTTCTCAGCAACCATTAATGCTACAAAAATGACATTAGTACCATTAGAAAGAGCATGAAATTCCGCATAATAACAAATTATTTAATAGTTTCTAAATACTATATTTTCTAGAAATAATTATAGATTTATGAATATTTTTTTCATAGTTTCCAATTTTTTTCCAATTCATCCAGCCTTTTCTCAGTAACCATTAATGGTACAAAAATGGCATTAGTACCATTAGAAAGAACATAAAATTCTACATAATAACAAATTATTTAATAGTTTCTAAATAGTATATTTTCTAGAAATAATTATAGATTTATGAATATTTTTTTCATAGTTTCCAAATTTTTTCCAATTCATCCAGCTCTTTCTCAGTAACCATTAATGGTACAAAAATGGCATTAGTACCATTAGAAAGAGCATAAAATTCTACATAATAATATATTCTATAATAGTTTATGAATAATATATTTTAAGAGTAATCTTAGAATGAAATGAAAGAAGTATTATTTTTTTTTTCCAAATCTTTTCCAATTCAATCTCGATTTTCTCAGCAACCATTAATGCTACAAAAATGACATTAGTACCATTAGAAAGAGCATGAAATTCCGCATAATAACAAATTATTTAATAGTTTCTAAATAGTATATTTTCTAGAAATAATTATAGATTTATGAATATTTTTTTCATAGTTTCCAATTTTTTTCCAATTCATCCATTATTTTCTCAGTAACCATTAATGGTACAAAAATGGCATTAGTACCATTAGAAAGAGCATAAAATTCTACATAATAATATATTCTATAATAGTTTATGAATAAAATATTTTAGGAGTAATCTTAGAATGAAATGAAAGAAGTATTAATTTTTTTTTCAAATCTTTTCCAATTCAATCTCGATTTTCTCAGCAACCATTAATGCTACAAAAATGACATTAGTACTATTAGAAAGAGCATGAAATTCCGCATAATAACAAATTATTTAATAGTTTCTAAATAGTATATTTTCTAGAAATAATTATAGATTTATGAATATTTTTTTCATAGTTTCCAATTTTTTTCCAATTCATCCAGCCTTTTCTCAGTAACCATTAATGGTACAAAAATAGCATTAGTACCATTAGAAAGAGCATAAAATTCTACATAATAATATATTCTATAATAGTTTATGAATAATATATTATAGGAGTAATCTTAGAATGAAATGAAAGAAGTATTATTTTTTTTTTCAAATCTTTTCCAATTCAATCTCGATTTTCTCAGCAACCATTAATGCTACAAAAATGACATTAGTACCATTAGAAAGAGCATGAAATTCCGCATAATAACAAATTGTTTAATAGTTTCTAAATAGTATATTTTCTAGAAATAATTATAGATTTATGAATATTTTTTTCATAGTTTCCAATTTTTTTCCAATTCATCCAGCCTTTTCTCAGTAACCATTAATGGTACAAAAATAGCATTAGTACCATTAGAAAGAGCATAAAATTCTACATAATAATATATTCTATAATAGTTTATGAATAAAATATTTTAGGAGTAATCTTAGAATGAAATGAAAGAAGTATTAATTTTTTTTTCAAATCTTTTCCAATTCAATCTCGATTTTCTCAGCAACCATTAATGCTACAAAAATGACATTAGTACCATTAGAAAGAGCATGACATTCCGCATAATAACAAATTATTTAATAGTTTCTAAATAGTATATTTTCTAGAAATAATTATAGATTTATGAATATTTTTTTCATAGTTTCCAAATTTTTTCCAATTCATCCATAAAATTCTACATAATAATATATTCTATAATAGTTTATGAATAATATATTATAGGAGTAATCTTAGAATGAAATGAAAGAAGTATTATTTTTTTTTTCAAATCTTTTCCAATTCAATCTCGATTTTCTCAGCAACCATTAATGCTACAAAAATGACATTAGTACCATTAGAAAGAGCATGACATTCCGCATAATAACAAATTATTTAATAGTTTCTAAATAGTATATTTTCTAGAAATAATTATAGATTTATGAATATTTTTTTCATAGTTTCCAAATTTTTTCCAATTCATCCAGCCTTTTCTCAGTAACCATTAATGGTACAAAAATAGCATTAGTACCATTAGAAAGAGCATAAAATCCTACATAATAATATATTCTATAATAGTTTATGAATAATATATTATAGGAGTAATCTTAGAATGAAATGAAAGAAGTATTATTTTTTTTTTCAAATCTTTTCCAATTCAATCTCGATTTTCTCAGCAACCATTAATGCTACAAAAATGACATTAGTACCATTAGAAAGAGCATGAAATTCCGCATAATAACAAATTATTTAATAGTTTCTAAATAGTATATTTTCTAGAAATAATTATAGATTTATGAATATTTTTTTCATAGTTTCCAATTTTTATCCAATTCATCCAGCCTTTTCTCAGTAACCATTAATGGTACAAAAATAGCATTAGTACCATTAGAAAGAGCATAAAATTCTACATAATAATATATTCTATAATAGTTTATGAATAAAATATTTTAGGAGTAATCTTAGAATGAAATGAAAGAAGTATTAATTTTTTTTTCAAATCTTTTCCAATTCAATCTCGATTTTCTCAGCAACCATTAATGCTACAAAAATGACATTAGTACCATTAGAAAGAGCATGACATTCCGCATAATAACAAATTATTTAATAGTTTCTAAATAGTATATTTTCTAGAAATAATTATAGATTTATGAATATTTTTTTCATAGTTTCCAAATTTTTTCCAATTCATCCATAAAATTCTACATAATAATATATTCTATAATAGTTTATGAATAATATATTTTAGGAGTAATCTTAGAATGAAATGAAAGAAGTATTAATTTTTTTTCCAAATCTTTTTCAATTCAATCTCGATTTTCTCAGCAACCATTAATGCTACAAAAATGACATTAGTACCATTAGAAAGAGCATGAAATTCCGCATAATAACAAATTATTTAATAGTTTCTAAATAGTATATTTTCTAGAAATAATTATAGATTTATGAATATTTTTTTCATAGTTTCCAATTTTTTTCCAATTCATCCAGCCTTTTCTCAGCAACCATTAATGCTACAAAAATGACATTAGTACCATTAGAAAGAGCATGACATTCCGCATAATAACAAATTATTTAATAGTTTCTAAATAGTATATTTTCTAGAAATAATTATAGATTTATGAATATTTTTTTCATAGTTTCCAATTTTTTTCCAATTCATCCAGCCTTTTCTCAGTAACCATTAATGGTACAAAAATAGCATTAGTACCATTAGAAAGAGCATAAAATTCTACATAATAATATATTCTATAATAGTTTATGAATAATATATTATAGGAGTAATCTTAGAATGAAATGAAAGAAGTATTAATTTTTTTTTTCAAATCTTTTCCAATTCAATCTCAATTTTCTCAGCAACCATTAATGCTACAAAAATGACATTAGTACCATTAGAAAGAGCATGAAATTCCGCATAATAACAAATTATTTAAAAGTTTCTAAATAGTATATTTTCTAGAAATAATTATAGATTTATGAATATTTTTTTCATAGTTTCCAAATTTTTTCCAATTTATCCATAAAATTCTACATAATAATATATTCTATAATAGTTTATGAATAATATATTTTAGGAGTAATCTTAGAATGAAATGAAAGAATTATTATTTTTTTTTCCAAATCTTTTTCAATTCAATCTCGATTTTCTCAGCAACCATTAATGCTACAAAAATGACATTAGTACCATTAGAAAGAGCATGAAATTCCGCATAATAACAAATTATTTAATAGTTTCTAAATAGTATATTTTCTAGAAATAATTATAGATCTATGAATATTTTTTTCATAGTTTCCAATTTTTTTCCAATTCATCCAGCCTTTTCTCAGCAACCATTAATGCTACAAAAATGACATTAGTACCATTAGAAAGAGCATGACATTCCGCATAATAACAAATTATTTAATAGTTTCTAAATAGTATATTTTCTAGAAATAATTATAGATTTATGAATATTTTTTTCATAGTTTCCAATTTTTTTCCAATTCATCCAGCCTTTTCTCAGTAACCATTAATGGTACAAAAATAGCATTAGTACCATTAGAAAGAGCATAAAATTCTACATAATAATATATTTTATAATAGTTTATGAATAAAATATTTTAGGAGTAATCTTAGAATGAAATGAAAGAAGTATTAATTTTTTTTTCAAATCTTTTCCAATTCAATCTCGATTTTCTCAGCAACCATTAATGCTACAAAAATGACATTAGTACTATTAGAAAGAGCATGAAATTCCGCATAATAACAAATTATTTAATAGTTTCTAAATAGTATATTTTCTAGAAATAATTATAGATTTATGAATATTTTTTTCATAGTTTCCAATTTTTTTCCAATTCATCCAGCCTTTTCTCAGTAACCATTAATGGTACAAAAATAGCATTAGTACCATTAGAAAGAGCATAAAATTCTACATAATAATATATTCTATAATAGTTTATGAATAATATATTATAGGAGTAATCTTAGAATGAAATGAAAGAAGTATTAATTTTTTTTTCAAATCTTTTCCAATTCAATCTCGATTTTCTCAGCAACCATTAATGCTACAAAAATGACATTAGTACCATTAGAAAGAGCATGAAATTCCGCATAATAACAAATTATTTAATAGTTTCTAAATAGTATATTTTCTAGAAATAATTATAGATTTATGAATATTTTTTTCATAGTTTCCAATTTTTTTCCAATTCATCCAGCCTTTTCTCAGTAACCATTAATGGTACAAAAATAGCATTAGTACCATTAGAAAGAGCATAAAATTCTACATAATAATATATTCTATAGTAGTTTATGAATAAAATATTTTAGGAGTAATCTTAGAATGAAATGAAAGAAGTATTAATTTTTTTTTCAAATCATTTCCAATTCAATCTCGATTTTCTCAGCAACCATTAATGCTACAAAAATGACATTAGTACCATTAGAAAGAGCATGACATTCCGCATAATAACAAATTATTTAATAGTTTCTAAATAGTATATTTTCTAGAAATAATTATAGATTTATGAATATTTTTTTCATAGTTTCCAATTTTTTTCCAATTCATCCAGCCTTTTCTCAGCAACCATTAATGGTACAAAAATGACATTAGTACCATTAGAAAGAGCATGACATTCCGCATAATAACAAATTATTTAATAGTTTCTAAATAGTATATTTTCTAGAAATAATTATAGATTTATGAATATTTTTTTCATAGTTTCCAATTTTTTTCCAATTCATCCAGCCTTTTCTCAGTAACCATTAATGGTACAAAAATAGCATTAGTACCATTAGAAAGAGCATAAAATTCTACATAATAATATATTCTATAATAGTTTATGAATAATATATTATAGGAGTAATCTTAGAATGAAATGAAAGAAGTATTAATTTTTTTTTCAAATCTTTTCCAATTCAATCTCGATTTTCTCAGCAACCATTAATGCTACAAAAATGACATTAGTACCATTAGAAAGAGCATGAAATTCCGCATAATAACAAATTATTTAATAGTTTCTAAATAGTATATTTTCTAGAAATAATTATAGATTTATGAATATTTTTTTCATAGTTTCCAATTTTTTTCCAATTCATCCAGCCTTTTCCCAGTAACCATTAATGGTACAAAAATAGCATTAGTACCATTAGAAAGAGCATAAAATTCTACATAATAATATATTCTATAATAGTTTATGAATAATATATTATAGGAGTAATCTTAGAATGAAATGAAAGAAGTATTAATTTTTTTTTCAAATCTTTTCCAATTCAATCTCGATTTTCTCAGCAACCATTAACCCCTAAAGGCCGGTTGACGTGATAGACCGTCTTACGTAAGTAACCGGGCAACTGCACCTACCGTCACAGTGAGTTAGCGCTATTTAGCGCCCTGTACGGCTAGTTTTTCTTGTCGTTGGGCGAGAAAATACACTCACAATATCGATCCGCTACCCACTCTGTCGATTCTGGGAGCCCACGATGGCTGGGCGATTTTTAAGTAATTGCCCTTGTCCGAATTTGTGCTCTAATGATCGTAAGACAATACCGTAGTGAATATATGTACGTGAGTGACACCATGATATTCCTACAAGGTTACAAATTATTATTTAGTGTATAGATCATGACAGACGATATATAATGGGGTAGTAATAAGAAAATAACACCACAAAACACGCCCATACAGGCACAATTGATAGTAAATATATGTGTTTCCTACGGTACAAGTCGATTTGTTTATCATTTTCTAAGTGACAGTTACACAATGATATATTCCTACAAGTGTTCATACTATTTTTAGTGTTGAAATCATGACATACGATACATAATAGTAGTAATACGAGTGAGTTGACAAGGGACTTGGGTGGGAAACTGAACTCCATGCCGCAGTCACACCGCTCTCACGCGTACACACGGACACACCGCTGTCACGCGCACAAACATGGTTCACTTCAACTCGCCCTATCTCCACAACTATTCATCGTACAGCCCTCCCGATGGTACCATTGGAAAGAGGAAGAGTTGAAGGTAAGGATGGAACCATTTTGAAGTCAGTACACTATATAGGTTAAGAGTGTGAGCGTTGTGAATATAGGGCAAATCGAGGAATTTTGACGCTAGTGGCAGGGTAGAAATGTGGAGGCAAGGTCTACCCTTCCCGGACTGCAGGGGTTAAATATATAAATAAATAAAGATATAAAAATATATTTTATTTGTCCCTACTTTCCATCTATTTTATGTCTCTCTCTCTCTCTCTCTCTCTCTCTCTCTCTCTCTCTCTCTCTCTCTCTCTCTCTCTCTCTCTCTCTCTCTCTCTCTCTCTCTCTCTCTCTCTCTCTCTCTCTCTCTCTCTCTCTCTTATGTGTTTGCTGTCCAATAATAATTAATAATGAATAAATATATAAATAATAATGTGTTTCAATTTCCATAGTATAAAATTTATATGTAAATAATAATTATCCCATGAAATAAATGGGTTTAATAATAAATCATTATCCCATGAAATAAATGGGTTTAATAATAAATCATTATCCCATGAAATAAATGGGTTTAATATTAAATAATTATCCCATGAAATAAATGGGTTTAATATTAAATAATTATCCCATGAAATAAATGGGTTTAATAATGAATCATTATCCCATGAAATAAATGGGTTTAATAATAAATCATTATCCCATGAAATTAATGGGTTTAATATTAAATAATTATCCCATGAAATAAATGGGTTTAATATTAAATAATTATCCCATAAAATAAATGGGTTTAATAATAAATAATTATCCCATAAAATAAATGGGTTTAATATTAAATAATTATCCCATGAAATAAATGGGTTTAATATTAAATAATTATCCCATGAAATAAATGGGTTTAATATTAAATCATTATCCCATAAAATAAATGGGTTTAATAATAAATCATTATCCCATGAAATAAATGGGTTTAATATTAAATAATTATCCCATGAAATAAATGGGTTTAATAATAAATCATCCCATGAAATAAATGGGTTTAATATTAAATATTTATCCCATGAAATAATTTGGTTTAATATTAAATAATTATATTATAATTTAATATTAAATAATTAATATTAAATCATTATCCCATAAAATAAATGGGTTTAATATTAAATAATTATCCCATGAAATAAATGGGTTAAATATTTATCAATAATTAGTACCCATTATTACCTCTGATTCCCCATATCTAGTGAAAATTCCCCATATTTGGCATCACTTATAGAGAAAATGTTGGCTGAAAATTAATGTTTGAATGGCAGTCCATAAATGAGGTTACTGAGTTGCCTTGGGGTGGGTGGTGTGGTGTTAGGGGGGGGGGGGGGTAGGGACATGGGTGTGAGGGAGGGGGTATGGGTAGGGGGGTTGGAGGGTAGGGGGGAGGGCAAGTCAACTCAGTAACCCTGTTTATGGACTGCCATTGGAAAGAAAAATTCTGAGCCAATTCATTCACTCTCTTTCACTCTCTCTCTCTATTTACCCTTCATTCCCCTCTCCTTTACCTCTCTCTATCTCTCTCTATCTCTCTCTATCCTCCCTCACACCCCACAATCCTCCCCTATCCCCAGAGAGAAAGGGAGTGAGAGAGAGAGAGAGGTAAAGGTGAGGGTTGGGGATGAAGAAGGAGAGAGAATATTGGCTCAGAATTTTTCTTTCCAATGGCAGTCCATAAACAGGGTTACTGAGTTGCCTTGCCCTCCCCCCTACCCTGGGGTGGGTGGTGTGGTGTTAGGGGGTGGGTAGGGGTATGGGTGTGAGGGAGGGGGTATGGGTAGAGTGGATGGGGGGTAGGGGGGAGGGCAAGGCAACTCAGTAACCCTGTTTATGGACTGCCATTGGAAAGAAAAATTCTGAGCCAATATTCTCTCTCCTTCTTCATCCCCAACCCTCACCTTTACCTCTCTCTCTCTCTCACTCTCTCTCTCACTCCCTTTCTCTCTGGGGATAGGGGAGGATTGTGGGGTGTGAGGGAGGAAATAGGGATAGAGAGAGATAGAGAGATAGAGAGAGGTAAAGGAGAGGGGAATGAAGGGTAAATAGAGAGAGAGAGTGAAAGAGATTGAATGAATTGGCTCAGAATTTTTCTTTCCAATGGCAGTCCATAAACAGGGTTACTGAGTTGACTTGCCCTCCCCCCTACCCTCCAACCCCCCTACCCATACCCCCTCCCTCACACCCATGTCCCTACCACCCCCCCCCCCCCCCCCCCTAACACCACACCACCCACCCCAAGGCAACTCAGTAACCTCATTTATGGACTGCCATTCAAACATTAATTTTCAGCCAACATTTTCTCTATAAGTGATGCCAAATATGGGGAATTTTCACTAGATATGGGGAATCAGAGGTAATAATGGGTACTAATTATTGATAAGTATTTAACCCATTTATTTCATGGGATAATTATTTATTATTAAACCCATTTATTTCATGGGATAATTATTTAATATTAAACCCATTTATTTCATGGGATAATTATTTAATATTAAACCCATTTATTTCATGGGATAATTATTTAATATTAAACCCATTTATTTCATGGGATAATTATTTATTATTAAACCCATTTATTTCATGGGATAATTATTTAATATTAAACCCATTTATTTCATGGGATAATTATTTATTATTAAACCCATTTAGTGCAGGAATAATACAGTTTGGAGGAATCAGTTTGCTACAAAATTACCCTAGAGAGATCTGAGGTCCCTTGTAGTACTTTGTAGTACAATGATTCCTCCATAGTATGTCAGGAAACAGGATTAATTAATAAATATAATGGTATCTACCCTGTTGCCTGGCATAGGTTGGAGGAATCAAGTTGCTCCAATATTGCCACCAATTTAATCAAAGAAAACGGTATCATTTTAAAACTCATTTATTTTTTCGTTTTTTTACGTTGATATTTTTATGATAATCTTTTTAACACCTGAATTATTTATTATTGTATATTTCTTTACACCTTAATTAATTATGGACTAATATTAAACCCATTTATTTCATGGGATAAGTAATAAATATTTTTATAATTATATTTTTACTAAGGAAATTGAAACACATTATTATTTAGATATCTATTTATTATTATTATTATAGGACAGCAAGCACGAGAGAGAGAGAGAGAGAGAGAGAGAGAGAGAGAGAGAGAGAGAGAGAGAGAGAGAGAGAGAGAGAGAGAGAGAGAGAGAGAGAGAGAGAGAGAGAGAGAGAGAGAGAGAGTTGTTTGTAGGGATTATAAGTATAAATTACAGAAGGATATGTATATTTCCTTCTGTTATACATGTTTATAGTCCCTACAAATAGCTGTGGATATTACTAGGGTTAAAGTTCTATCAAGATTTGTCGCAATACCTTTTTTGGCAACTGTACAGTAGACTGGTAATACGTAATCCCTGACCAGCGACGAACGGCAGGCACACACACACACACACACACACACACACACACACACACACACACACACATACCCTGCCTCTATATGTGTGTACAGGGTGGGGAAAATGAACAATACCAGGCGATTCGAAGCTTTCTGCTCTTCTGGTTCTGTTTCCTAGCAGACTGAAAAGACATATATGAAAATAAAATACAGGTCATGGAAATAAAATATATACACTTATGTAAGACCTGGGGAATAATATACGTACATGAGAATACGTACATGAGAATACGTACATGAGAATACGTACATGAGAATACGTACATGAGAATACATACATGAGAATACGTACATGAGAATACGTACATGAGAATAAGTACATGAGAATACATACATGAGAATACGTACATGAGAATACGTACATGAGAATATTTACATGAGAATACGTACATGAGAATACGTACATGAGAATACATACATGAGAATAATTACATAAATAATAAAATACCATATATATAAAATACCATAGGCCTACCATACTGTAATTCTGTACTGTAATACACACATTCTCTCTCTCTCTCTCTCTCTCTCTCTCTCTCTCTCTCTCTCTCATACACATACATGCACACACACACATTCTCTCTCTCTCTCTCTATTTCTCTCATACACAAACATGCATTCTCTCTCTCTCTCTCTCTCTCTCTCTCTCTCTCCTAAAAAATATATTCAAAAGATTTTCTCATGTGTGTATTTTCCCATGTGTGTATTTTCCCACGTGTGTATTTTCCCATGTGTGTATTTTCCCATGTGTGTATTTTCCCATGTGTGTATTTTCCAGTGTGTGTATTTTCCCGTGTGTGTATTTTCCAGTGTGTGTATTTTCCCATGTGTGTATTTTCCCATGTGTGTATTTTCCCATGTGTGTATTTTCCAGTGTGTGTATTTTCCCACGTGTGTATTTTCCCATGTGTGTATTTTCCCATGTGTGTATTTTCCCATGTGTGTATTTTCCAGTGTGTGTATTTTCCCATGTGTGTATTTTCCCACGTGTGTATTTTCCCATGTGTGTATTTTCCCATGTGTGTATTTTCCCATGTGTGTATTTTCACATGGATATTTTTTTCATTTTTCCATGTGTGTATTTTATTTCCATGTGCATATTCTCATGTGCGTATTTTTATGTGCGTATTCTTTTCACATGTGTATTTTCATGTATTTATTTTATTCATGTGCGTATTCTCATGTACGTATTCTCATGTGCGTATTCTCATGTAAGTATTCTCATGTGCGTATTCTCATGAACGTATTCTCATGTACGTATTCTCATGTGCGTATTCTCATGTACGTATTCTCATGTACGTATTCTCATGTACGTATTCTCATGTACGTATTCTCATGTGCGTATTCTCATGTACGTATTCTCATGTACGTATGTTTAAATAAATACCCATTATTTGTTTCAAAACAGTGTTCTACGCACCCCAAGCCTGTCCCCTTATTCCCCCACCCCCCAGTCCCCGCCAAGCCTGTCCCCTTATTCCCCCACCCCCCAGTCCCCCCCAAGCCTGTCCCCTTATTCCCCCACCCCCCAGTCCCCCCCAAGCCTGTCCCCTACTCCTAATCATAATAACACAGTATACATTAGCTAATAATTAATTAATTACAATATTAATATATAATAACAGTTATTTATGGTACTATTATGTTATTATTATTATAAACTGATATTAGTAATTATGTTATGTTATTATATAGACTTGTAAATACACATAAACATTAATTATAAAGGAAAATTATAATATAAACAAACCTTGGCTGATACTTCTCTGTTCAAATCCACATTAGCAGTGTTACCATATTGGTTACCAGTGTTACCATACATGTGTGTCACTGTAACTATTAAAAATTATATAGTCTAGAAAAAAATCATGTGAATAAAAAAATTATCATTCATTCATTCATTCATTCTTTCATTTATATATATTTTTTATTTTTGTTTTTAGGTGAGGTTTTGGGTTCAACCTCAACCTCAAACCTCAAATCAACCTCAAACCTCAAATCAACCTCAAATCAACCTCAAACCTCAAATCAATTTATCTATTTAATAAGATGAAAAATTTCACTTTATATAATATATTTTTTACTAAAAATTGTAAAATATGACCAAAGTGTCCCGCTTTTTTCGTTAATTACTCGTCTATTTATCAATTTATCGACAATTTGTTGATGGCATCTAATAGATAATTTTATTGTCTATCGTTTGGTATATACATGTATCTATTTATCTTATTCCTAAGATGAGAAATTTCACTTTATATATTATATTTTTTAGAAAAAAATTGTAAAATATGATAAAATTGTCCTAATTATTTCATTTATTACTCGTCTATTTATATATCTATCGACAATTTGTTGATCGCATTTAATAGATAATTTTATTGTCTATCTGTTGGTATATACATGTATCTTTTTATATATTTCCTAAGATGAGAAACTTCACTTTATATAATATATTTTTTGACTAAAAATTGTAAAATATGACAAAAGTGTCTTAATTATTTCATTTATTACTCATCTATTTATCTATCTATCGACAATTTGTTGATGGCATCTAATAGATAATTTTATTGTCTATCTTTTCGTATATACATGTATCAATTTATCTATTTCCTAAGATGAGAAATTTCACTTTATATAATATATTTTTGACTAAAAATAGTAAAATATTACCAAAGTGTCTTTATTTAATCATTTATTACTCGTCACTCGTCTATTTATCTATCTATGGAAAATTTGTTGATGGCACCTAATAGATAATTCTATTGTCTATCTTTCCGTATATACATGTATCGATTTATCTTATTCCTAAGATGAGAAATATCACTTTATATATTATATTTTTGACTAAAAATAGTAAAATATGACAAAAATGTCTTAATTTTCTTGTTAATTACTCGTCTATTTATCTATTTATTGACAATTTGTTGATGGTATCTAATAGATAATGTTATTGTCTATCGTTTGGTTTATACATGTATCTATTTATCTTATTCCTAAGATGAGAAATTTAACTTTATATATTATATTTTTGACTAAAAATTGTAAAATATGACAAAAGTGTCTTAATTATTTCATTTATTACTCATCTATTTTTCTATCTATCGACAATTTGTTGATGGTATCTAATAGATAATTTTATTGTCTATCTTTTCGTATATACATGTATCAATTTATCTATTTCATAAGATGAGAAATGTCACTTTATATAATATATTTTTGACAAAAATGTAAAATATGACCAAAGTGTCTTTATTTATTCATTTATTACTCGTCTATTTATCTATCTATGGAAAATTTGTTGATGGCACTTAATAGATAATTTTATTGTCTATCTTTTCGTATATACATGTATCAATTTATCTATTTCCTAAGATGAGAAATTTCACTTTATATAATATATTTTTGACTAAAAATTGTAAAATATGACCAAAGTGTCCCACTTTTTTCGTTAATTACTCGTCTATTTATCTATCTATCGACAATTTGTTGATGGCATCTAATAGATAATTTTATTGTCTATCTTTTCGTATATACATGTATCAATTTATCTATTTCCTAAGATGAGAAATTTCACTTTATATAATATATTTTTGAATAAAAATAGTAAAATATGACCAAACTGTCCCAATTTTTTCGTTAATTACTCGTCTATTTATCTATCTATCGACAATTTGTTGATGGCATCTAATAGATAATTTTATTGTCTATCTTTTGGTATATACATGTATCTATTTATCTATTTCCTAAGATGAGAAATTTCACTTTATATATTATATTTTTAACTAAAAATGATTAAATATGACAAAAATGTCTGAATTTATTCATTTAGTACTCGTCTATTTATCTATCTATTGAAAGTTTGTTGATGACATCTAATAGATAATTCTATTCTCTATCTTTTGGTATATACATGTATCTATTTATCTATTTCCTAAGATGAGAAATTCCACTTTATATAATATATTTTTGACTAAAAATAGTAAAATATTACCAAAGTGTCATACTTTTTTCGTTAATTACTCGTCTGTTTATCTATTTATCGACAATTTGCTGATGGCATCTAATAGATAATTTTATTGTCTATCTTTTGGTGTATACATGTATCAATTTATCTATTTCCTAAGATGAGAAATTTCACTTTATATAATATATTTTTGACTAAAAATTGTAAAATATGACAAAAATGTCTTAATTGTTTCATTTATTACTCGTCTATTTATCTATCTATTGACAATATGTCGATGGCATCTAATAGATAATTTTATCGTCTATCATTTGGTATATACATGTATCTATTTATCTATTTTTTTATGATGAAAAATTTCACTTTATATAATATATTTTTAACCAAAAATAGTAAAATATGACAAAAGTGTCTTAATTTTCTTGTTAATTACTCGTCTATTTATCTATCTATCGACAATTTGTTGATGGCATCTAATAGATAATTTTATTGTCTATCTTTTCGTATATACATGTATCAATTTATATATTTCATAAGATGAGAAATGTCACTTTATATAATATATTTTTGACAAAATTGTAAAATATGACCAAAGTGTCTTTATTTAATCATTTATTACTCGTCACTCGTCTATTTATCTATCTATGGAAAATTTGTTGATGGCACCTAATAGATAATTTTATTGTCTATCTTTTCGTATATACATGTATCGATTTATCTATTTCCTAAGATGAAAAATTTCACTTTATATAATATATTTTTGACTAAAAATTGCAAAATATGACCAAAGTGTCCCACTTTTTTCGTTAATTACTCGTCTATTTATATATCTATCGACAATTTGTTGAGGGCATCTAATAGATAATTTTATTGTCTATCTTTTGGTATATACATGTATTTATTTATCTATTTCCTAAGATGAGAAATTTCACTTTATATAATATATTTTTAACTAAAAATAGTAAAATATGACAAAAATGTCTTAATTTTCTTGTTAATTACTCGTCTATTTATCTATTTATCGACAATTTGTTGATGGTATCTAATAGATAATTTTATTGTCTATCGTTTGGTTTATACATGTATCTATTTATCTTATTCCTAAGATAAGAAATTTCACTTTATATATTATATTTTTGACTAAAAATTGTAAAATATGACAAAAGTGTCTTAATTATTTCATATATTACTCATCTATTTATCTATCTATCGACAGTTTGTTGATGGCATCTAATAGATAATTTTATTGTCTATCTTTTCGTATATACATGTATCAATTTATCTATTTCCTAAGATGAGAAATTTCACTTTATATAATATATTTTTGACTAAAAATAGTAAAATATGACCAAAGTGTCCCACTTTTTTCGTTAATTACTCGTCTATTTATCTATCTATCGACCATTTGTTGATGGCATCTAATAGATAATTTTATTGTCTATCTTTTCGTATATACATGTATCAATTTATATATTTCATAAGATGAGAAATGTCACTTTATATAATATATTTTTGATAAAATTGTAAAATATGACCAAAGTGTCTTTATTTAATCATTTATTACTCGTCACTCGTCTATTTATCTATCTATGGAAAATTTGTTGATGGCACCTAATAGATAATTTTATTGTCTATCTTTCCGTATATACATGTATCGATTTATCTATTTCCTAAGATGAGAAATTTCACTTTATATAATATATTTTTGACTAAAAATTGTAAAATATGACCAAAGTGTCCCACTTTTTTCATTAATTACTCGTCTATTTATATATCTATCGACAATTTGTTGAGGGCATCTAATAGATAATTTTATTGTCTATCTTTTGGTATATACATGTATTTATTTATCTATTTCCTAAGATGAGAAATTTCACATTATATAATATATTTTTAACTAAAAATAGTAAAATATGACAAAAATTTCTTAATTTTCTTGTTAATTACTCATCTATTTATCTATTTATCGACAATTTGTTGATGGCATCTAATAGATAATTTTATTGTCTATCGTTTGGTTTATACATGTATATATTTATCTTATTCCTAAGATGAGAAATTTCACTTTATATATTTTATTTTTGACTAAAAATTGTAAAATATGACAAAAGTGTCTTAATTATTTCATTTATTACTCATCTATTTTTCTATCTATCGACAATTTGTTGATGGCATCTAATAGATAATTTTATTGTCTATCTTTTCGTATATACATGTATCAATTTATCTATTTCATAAGATGAGAATTGTCACTTTATATAATATATTTTTGACAAAATTGTAAAATATGACCAAAGTGTCTTTATTTATTCATTTATTACTCGTCTATTTATCTATCTATGGAAAATTTGTTGATGGCACCTAATAGATAATTTTATTGTCTATCTTTTCGTATATACATGTATCAATTTATCTATTTCCTAAGATGAGAAATTTCACTTTATATAATATATTTTTGACTAAAAATAGTAAAATATGACCAAAGTGTCCCAATTTTTTCGTTAATTACTCGTCTATTTATCTATCTATCGACAATTTGTTGAGGGCATCTAATAGATAATTTTATTATCTATCTTTTGGTATATACATGTATCTATTTATCTATTTCCTAAGATGAGAAATTTCACTTTATATATTATATTTTTAACTAAAAATGGTTAAATATGACAAAAGTGTCTTAATTGTTTCATTTATTACTCGTCTATTTATCTATCTATTGACAATTTGTCGATGGCATCTAATAGATAATTTTATTGTCTATCTTTTCGTATATACATGTATCAATTTATCTATTTCATAAGATGAGAAATGTCACTTTATATAATATATTTTTGACAAAATTGTAAAAAATGACCAAAGTGTCTTTATTTATTCATTTATTACTCGTCTATTTATCTATCTATGGAAAATTTGTTGATGGCATCTAATAGATAATTCTATTGTCTATCTTTTCGTAAATACATGTATCAATTTATCTATTTCATAAGAGGAGAAATGTCACTTTATATAATATATTTTTGACAAAATTGTAAAATATGACCAAAGTGTCTTTATTTATTCATTTATTACTCGTCTATTTATCTATCTATGGAAAATTTGTTGATGGCACCTAATAGATAATTTTATTGTCTATCTTTTCGTATATACATGTATCAATTTATCTATTTCTTAAGATGAGAAATTTCACTTTATATAATATATTTTTGACTAAAAATAGTAAAATATGACCAAAGTGTCCCACTTTTTTCGTTAATTACTCGTCTATTTATCTATCTATCGACAATTTGTTGATGGCATCTAATAGATAATTTTATTTTCTATCTTTTGGTATATACATGTATCTATTTATCTATTTCCTAAGATGAGAAATTTCACTTTATATAATATATTTTTAAATAAAAATAGTAAAATATGACAAAAGTGTCTTAATTTTCTTGTTAATTACTCGTCTATTTATCTATTTATTGACAATTTGTTGATGGCATCTAATAGATAATTTTATTGTCTATATTTTGATATTTACATGTATCTATTTATCTATTTCCTAAGATGAGAAATTTCACTTTATATAATATATTTTTGAAAAAAAAATGTAAAATATGACCAAAGTGTCCCATTTCTTCATTAATTACTCGTCTATTTATCTATCTATCAACAATTTGTTGATGGCATCTATTAGATAATTTTATCATCTATCTTTTGGTATATACATGTATCTATTTATCTATTTTTTTATGATGAGAAATTTCACTTTATATAATATATTTTTGACTAAAAATTGTAAAATATGACAGAAGTGTCTTAATTTTCTTGTTAATTACTCGTCTATTTATCTATCTATCGACAATTTGTTTATGGTATCTAATAGATAATTTTATTGTCTATCTTTACGTATATACATGTATCAATTTATCTATTTCCTAAGATGAGAAATTTCACTTTATATAATATATTTTTGACAAAATAGTAAAATATGACCAAAGTGTCCCACTTTTTTCGTTAATTATTCATCTATTTATCTATCTATCGACAATTTGTTGATGGCATCTAATAGATAATTTTATTGTCTATATTTTCGTATATACATGTATCTATTTATCTTATTCCTAAGATGAGAAATTTCACTTTATATATTATATTTTTGACTAAAAATTGTAAAATATGACAAAAGTGTCTTAATTATTTCATTTATTACTCATCTATTTATCTATCTATCGACAATTTGTTGATGGCATCTAATAGATAATTTTATTGTCTATCTTTTCGTATATACATGTATCAATTTATCTATATCATAAGAGGAGATATGTCACTTTATATAATATATTTTTGACAAAATTGTAAAATATGACCAAAGTGTCTTTATTTATTCATTTATTACTCGTCTATTTATCTATCTATCGACAATTTGTTGATGGCATCTAATAGATAATTTTATTGTCTATCTTTTAATATATACATGTATCTATTTATCTATTTCCTAAGATGAGAAATTTCACTTTATATAATATATTTTTAACTAAAAATAGTAAAATATAACAAAAATGTCTTAATTTTCTTGTTAATTACTCGTCTATTTATCTATCTATCGACAATTTGTTGATGGCATCTCATAGATAGTTTTATTGTCTATCTTTTGGTATATACATGTATCTATTTATCTATTTTTTAAGAGGAGAAATTTCACTTTAAATAATATATTTTTAACTAAAAATAGTAAAATATGACAAAAGTGTCTTAATTTTCTTGTTAATTACTCGTCTATTTATCTATCTATTGAAAGTTTGTTGATGGCATCTAATAGATAATTCTATTGTCTCTCTTTTTGTATATACATGTATCTATTTATATATTTTTTAAGAGGAGAAATTTCACTTTATATAATATATTTTTGACTAAAAATAGTAAAATATGACCAAAGTGTCCCACTTTTTTCGTTAATTACTCGTCTATTTATCTATCTATCGACAATTTGTTGATGGCATCTAATAGATAATTTTATTGTCTATATGTTGGTATATACATGTATCTATTTATCTATTTCCTAAGATGAGAAATTTCACTTTATATAATATATTTTTAACTAAAAATAGTAAAATATGACAAAAATGTCTTAATTTTCTTGTTAATTACTCATCTATTTATCTATTTATCGACAATTTGTTGATGGCATCTAATAGATAATTTTATTGTCTATCGTCTGGTTGATACATGTACCTATTTATCTTATTCCTAAGATGAGAAATTTCACTTTATATATTATATTTTTGACTAAAAATTGTAAAATATGACAAAAGTGTCTTAATTATTTCATTTATTACTCATCTATTTATCTATCTATCGACAATTTGTTGATGGCATCTAATAGATAATTTTATTGTCTATCTTTTCGTATATACATGTATCAATTTATCTATTTCATAAGATGAGAAATGTCACTTTATATAATATATTTCTGACAAAATTGAAAAATATGACCAAAGCGTCTTTATTTATTCATTTATTACTCGGCTATTTATCTATCTATGGAAGATTTGTTGATGGCACCTAATAGATAATTTTATTGTCTATCTTTTCGTATATACATGTATCAATTTATCTATTTCTTAAGATAAGAAATTCCACTTTATATAATAAATTTTTGACTAAAAATAGTAAAATATGACCAAAGTGACCCAATTTTTCGTTAATTACTCGTCTATTTATCTTTCTATCGACAATTTGTTGATGGCATCTAATAGATACTTTTATTGTCTATCTTTTGGTATATGCATGTATCTATTTATCTATTTCCTAAGATGAGAAATTTCACTTTATATAATATATTTTTAACTCAAAATAGTAAAAAATGACAAAAGTGTCTTAATTTTCTAGTTAATTACTCATCTATTTATCTATCTATCGACAATTTGTTGATGGCATCTAATAGATAATTATATTGTCTATCTTTTGGTTTATACATGTATCTATTTATCTATTTCCTAAGATGAGAAATTTCACTTTATATATTATATTTTTGACAAAAAAATGTAAAATATGACCAAGTGTCCCATTTCTTCATTAATTACTCGTCTATTTATCTATCTATCAACAATTTGTTGATGGCATCTATTAGATAATTTTATCGTCTATCTTTTGGTATATACATGTATCTGTTTATCTATTTTTTAAGAGGAGAAATTTCACTTTATATATTATATTTTTGACTAAAAATTGTAAAATATGACAAGTGTCTTAATTATTTCATTTATTACTCATCAATTTATCTATCTATAGATAATTTGTTGATGGCATCTAATAGATAATTTTATTGTCTATCTTTTCGTATATACATGTATCAATTTATCTATTTCTTAAGATGAGAAATTTCACTTTATATAATATATTTTTGACTAAAAATAGTAAAATATGACCAAAGTGTCCCAATTTTTCGTTAATTACTCGTCTATTTATCTATCTATCGACAATTTGTTGATGGAATCTAATAGATAATTCTATTCTCTATCTTTTGGTATATACATATATATATTTATCTATTTCCTAAGATGAGAAATTTCACTTTATATATTATATTTTTGACAAAAAAATGTAAAATATGACCAAGTGTCCAATTTCTTCATTAATTACTCTTCTATTTATCTATCTATCAACAATTTGTTGAGGGCATCTATTAGATAATTTTATCGTCTATCTTTTGGTATATACATGTATCTATTTATCTATTTTTTAAGAGGAGAAATTTCACTTTATATAATATATTTTTGACTAAGAATAGTAAAATTTGATAAAAGTGTCTTAATTTTCTTGTTAATTACTCGTCTATTTATCTATCTATTGAGAGTTTGTTGATGGCATCTAATAGATAATTCTATTGTCTCTCTTTTGGTATATACATGTATCTATTTATCTATTTTTTAAGAGGAGAAATTTCACTTTATATATTATATTTTTGACAAAAAAATGTAAAATATGACCAAGTGTCCCATTTCTTCATTAATTACTCTTCTATTTATCTATCTATCAACAATTTGTTGAGGGCATCTATTAGATAATTTTATCGTCTATCTTTTGGTATATGCATGTATCTATTTATCTATTTCCTAAGATGAGAAATTTCACTTTATATAATATATTTTTAACTCAAAATAGTAATAAATGACAAAAGTGTCTTAATTTTCTTGTTAATTACTCGTCTATTTATCTATTTATCGACAATTTGTTGATGGCATCTAATAGATAATTATATTGTCTATCCTTTGGTTTTTACATATATCTATTTATCTATTTCCTAAGATAAGAAATTTCACTTTATATATTATATTTTTGACAAAAAAATGTAAAATATGACCAAGTATCCCATTTCTTCATTAACCCCTCCGCGACGGGATAACTATGGATAGCCATTTTGTCAGTCCGGGGCTAGTCTTACTTTCCCTACTGCCTGGCCGGGCGCTTTTGGCCGATTTTTCCAAAATCGCTCTATTCCACTTACTCTGTACGTCTAAACTACGATACTGAACAACTTAAATTTGGTCTTGTTAACACCATCAACTCTTCCTCTTTCCAATAAAACCAACCCCAGCTCTCTACGACTCTCCGTTGCCGAGAAAGTAAGTGAGGAATGAAGGGTACTTTTTCGTGTGAGCGCGGCCGTGTTCGCTTAGGTGCAGTGGCTCTGACGACAACTGAACGTGGCCCGCGCGGGTGGCAGTCAGTGTTGTAAGTAAGCATGGCGCACCACAGAATCGGACACGCACGAGAAATCTAATCCACATCCATCCATGTTTACAGTCAGTAACACACTGACTGACGATGGTGATTTGTAGGGATGGTGGTGAAGTATAGCCAAGTGAAAAAAAAAACGCCAAATTGGGCTCGCAAATGCCGACATTGGCAATAGCGGTGCTTCATCTCGTCCGGTCACCACATGGCACGGGTGTACGACACCACCCGGAGGCTTCCTGGGTCCGTCTATGACCGCGGTCCGGACGTTAAGGGTTAAGCAAACAGGGAATATCAAGAAAATTAATCAATAAAGAGCCTAACTAAGACCTGTTTTCACTAAAGTACACAAAGATAACTAAAGATGGCTCTCTTTAACAAGTGTTTCTCCGAGTACAAGGGGAAAATAAGAAATCAGCTTACTCGACAAGTACAGTTAAACCTCGTTATTTCGGACTAATAGGGGGGAGATGATGTCCGTTTTTGCGGTTTGACCGTTATAGCGACGAATTTTTACGAGGGGTACAAAAAAAAAAAAAAAGTGTATGTACAAAAATTACCACAAAATATAGATACAGTTGACTCTCGAATAACGCAATTTAGAGTAATGACTGAAATGAGTCTGGGACATCCGTGGTGGTGGAGGTGGTAGGGGGGAGAGTAGGGGGAAGAGGGGAGATAGTGTGTGTGGTAGTGGTGGAGGTGGTAAGGGGGAGAGTAGGGGGAAGAGGGGAGATAGCGCGTGATATCGTTTGTTTAATTTTATCAACCACACACTCTGGTGTTTCCTTCTCCTTTCTCTGTCCGAGAAAACCCTTCCTTCTTGATATGGAAGGATATGACCTTCCGTTTTGTAAATGCACCACCTGATATGAAGCTGGTGGTTAACTCGTAAATTACTAAAAACGAGCGAGTCAAACACAAGGTGACAACGCATGTTAGGCCTATAATTCCCTTGACATTGGGCTGGGGTGAATGGAGACTGAGGATAAGGGGGGGGAAGGAGCGAGGGAGAAGTGGTGGCAACACATACACACACACCCACGCTTCGCAGACGACAGTGATATCATTACGTGACATGTTCATTATGATTTCGCTCGTTTTGTATAAAAACTCCTCAGATTTATTCGAGAGTCAACTGGTAATATACATAAATAGGTATGTAATGATGTGTAAATAATATACCTACTGTATAATGTAAAAAATATAATAGAAAAAAATAGAGAAACCAAAATTCAGACAAAAAAAAAAAAATCCAGCTGATTGTGTCCGTTATAACCGAAATCCGTTTTAACGGGGTCCGATATAACGAGGTTAGTGTTTTGGACCATTCTAACACACTTTTCAGCTATGGTGTTTCTCTCAGTGTAAACTTATATAAAAAGTGACTGGGGCCAATTCGCTGGACCTAGCACTACGCGGCTCTAGGCAAAAACCACGATCACTTTACGATAGTTTATATCGGTCATATCCCGGCAGTTTGCCTAGGTTAGGTCCTGGTAGTCTGATGCAGTCTAAGTTAGGTCAGGTATGGTCAGGCTAATTTCAAATTGCCCCATATGAATATGACCTATTTTGGAAACGGGGCATTTTTGGAAGAAATGCTGGTAAATTTTTACAAGTTGCCACAACAGGATTTCACTGGAATTTTGTTTATTTCCTAGAAGGATTTAGTGTGATTACCAGGACCTAACCAGGGCAGACTACCGGTACCTAACCTGGGCAAACTACGGGACCTAACCTGGGCAGACTACCGGGACCTAACCAGGGCAGACTACCGGGACCTAACCAGGGCAGACTACCGGGACCTAACCAGGGCAGACTACCGGGACCTAAGTAGGAAAAAATATACAGTAGAAATTAGTCAGACCTGACTTGACCTGACCTGACCAAATCTGGACTGGGCCACACTACCGGGACCTAACCTAATCTGGACTGGGCCACACTACCGGGACCTAACCTAACCTAATCTGGACTGGAACACACTACTAGGACCTAACCTAACCTAATCTGGACTGGGCCACACTACCGGGACCTAACCTAACCTAATCTGGACTGGGACACACTACCGGGACCTAACCGAACCTAATCTGGACTGGGCCACACTACCGGGACCTAACCTAACCCAATCTGGACTAGGACACACTACCGGGACCTAACCTAACCTAATCTGGACTGGGACACACTACCAGGACCTAACCTAACCTAATCTGGACTGGGACACACTACCGGGACCTAACTATAAGAGGTAACTACTGTTATGCAGCATTTGCAGAAGAAATGGTATATAGAAAAGTGGTTTGTAATAGTGAAATATAAACACTGGTAATAGTAAAATTCTAGAAATGGAGTTGTGGCAACTTGTAAAAATATCCAATAATAATAATACCATACACAATAATAATAATTATAAATACCATCTTGGTGTTGTTGTTGTTGTTTACACTCTTGTTGTTTCTGCCATGTACACACACCCTGGAAAATTTGTATACATAAGTAACGCACACAATATGTATGTATGTATGTGTGTATGTGTAGCCTACAATTATTATTATTATTAAGAGGGTGTGGGAGTAGGGGACAAGCTTAGGGGGGGGGTGTTTGGGGGGTGCATGAATAGGGGGATAGACCTGGGATGGGTAGAAAGCCTTTCCCCTAGAGCCTGTCCCCCTACTCCCACACCTCCCACAACCCACCCAAGCCTGTCCCCTTATTCCCGCACCACCCTAAACTCCCCCCAAGCCTGTCCCCTTATTCCCGCACCACCCTAAACTCCCCCCAAGCCTGTCCTCTATTCCCGCATCCTTTTAATACTATTAAGAGAAAAAAACTGGTATTTCTGCATAAGAGATCCACGCTGTTTTTTCCTGCCTATTTTTAATTGTTGTATTCATTAGAGACCATAATATTGATTGGAAAATACTTGGTTTATACATATTCCCTAACCCCTTCCATCTTGGGGGAAAGCACTGGGAATCCGGGGTTTTGGGTGGGGGAAAACAAGTAAATTAGCTTATTTTGGTTTTATAGTAGTTTGTTAACATGCATAAATATCGAAAAATTGAAAACCCGAGCCAACTTTTGCCTAAAGTTGGCTCAGGTTTTGCAATTTTCAAGAGGGCTAAATGTCGAAAAATAGAAAATCTGAGCCAAGTTTAGGATTACAAAAATATCACAAAATCTATGGAATTCCTATTTGATATTTTTAATTAAAGACAGTCTAACCAACCTGACCTTACCTAGACCTAACCCTGGCATCCTCTGGTCCTAACCTCACATCCTCCGGTCCTAACCTAGCATCCTCCGGTCCTAACCTAGCATCCTCTGGTCCTAACCTCACATCCTCCGGTCCTAACCTAGCATCCTCCGGTCCTAACCTCACATCCTCCGGTCCTAACCTCACATCCTCCGGTCCTAACCTAGCATCCTCCGGTCCTATCCTCACATCCTCCGGTCCTAACCTCACATCCTCCGGTCCTAACCTCACATCCTCCGGTCCTAACCTCACATCCTCCGGTCCTAACCTCACATCCTCCGGTCCTAACCTCACATCCTCCGGTCCTAACCTAGCATCCTCCGGTTCTAACCTAGCATCCTCCGGTCCTAACCTCATATCATCCGGTCCTAACCTCACATCCTCCGGTCCTAACCTAGCATCCTCCGGTCCTAACCTAGCATCCTCCGGTCCTAACCTCACATCCTCCGGTCCTAACCTAGCATCCTCCGGTTCTAACCTAGCACGTTAATATGTTAATACACTCTTAACCAACATGATTAATAAACACTAATCTTAACAATAACAATTACATAGCGACATGGATGTACAATTAGGCTATGTAGATAATGTGGAAGACACTATAGTAGATGGACTCCTGGAGCAACGTGTATCTTGGTGGAAGGTACAGTGTAGACTGATATCACAATGTAAATATACCCTTACCCGACACATAAATATATAAAAAAGGGACAAAGGAAATACAAAATTGTGGAAAATTGAAAATAACATCGATATAAGACAACTAGACATTAAGAATAATAAATGTAGTTAAAATGCATGTAATGTTGACATGTAACCACAGATTGAGTTGCAAGTATATGTAATTCTGTGTAGTTATTTCGGAACTACTTCGTCACGAGAATGTAGATAATGCAATGAGGCTAGTGCTGAGTAGTGCATTAGGATATAGACACCGTAGACTTATACTGCTACGCTGGACTTGGTCTGAATCGCCGCGCTGGACTTACGCTCGCAATATTTTGAAAGTCTATTTGGCTAAAGTAAGTGCAACCGCCAATTATATTCATTACACACGAACATATAACATTATTCCATACTGAAATACACATAAACAGTACATATTTGCCATGTGGGACGTATGTACATATTTTCCCAACAAACTACTATAAAACCTAAGATAAACTAACTTACGTATTTTCCCACAACCCAAACCCCTGATTCCCAGTGCTCTCCCCCAAGATGGAAGGGGTTAGGGAATATGTATAAACCAAGTGGTTTTCAATCAATATTATGGTCACTAATGAATAGAACAAGTAAAAATAGGTAGGAATAACTTAAAAACAACAAAAACATGTGGAACTTTTATGCAGAATTACCTAAATTAATTCAAAACACACTATAAAACATTGCAATCTGAAAACCTGGAGTCGAAAGCAGATTATGGACAAACGCTTGACTATTACCGAAAATAGTCATAGAATGGTCTACATAAGTGAATAATGAAGGTAGAAAATAGTCTTAAAATAGTCTACATAAGTGAATAATGAAGGTAGAAAATAGTCATAGAATGGTCTACATAAGTGAATAATGAAGGTAGAAAATAGTCTTAGAATGGTCTAAATAAGTGAATAATAAAGGTAGAAAATAGTCATAGAATGGTCTACATAAGTGAATAATAAAGGTAGAAAATAGTCATAGAATGGTCTACATAAGTGAATAATAAAGGTAGAAAATAGTCTTAGAATGGTCTACATAAGTGAATAATAAAGGTAGAAAATAGTCATAGAATGGTCTACATAAGTGAATAATAAAGGTAGAAAATAGTCTTAGAATGGTCTAAATAAGTGAATAATAAAGGTAGAAAATAGTCATAGAATGGTCTACATAAGTGAATAATGAAGGTAGAAAATAGACTTAGAATGGTCTACATAAGTGAATAATGAAGGTAGAAAATAGTCATAGAATGATTTACATAAGTGAATAATGAAGGTAGAAAATAGACTTAGAATGGGCTACATAAGTGAATAATGAAGGTAGAAAATAGTCTTAGAATGGTCTACATAAGTGAATAATAAAGGTAGAAAATAGTCATAGAATGGTCTAAATAAGTGAATAATGAAGGTAGAAAAACTGTACACAATAACGGTAATTCATTCAATATTTACCAAATTATTTTTATTATTTGTATACCAAATTATTATTTTTCATTATATAATACATGTCCATATTATCTATAGAAGGCACATGGCCACGTAGAAACAGATAACAAAAATACAACTAAATAGGCCATATTCAAGAACATCCGTGGCGTATACGATGGTGTGGTACTGTACGACGGCTCTCTGGTTTGTATGTGGAGTCATCGTATCGGTACTATGCCATCGTATGCACCACGAATGTTTTTTAATATGAACCATGAGGTGTTGAGTACTTACAGTTGTTGTTGTCAGAATGTCAGTGTTGCCAGTGCCAGGGGAGGTTGTTGTCAGTGTTGCCAGAAGTTACAGTTATCAGTGATGCTGGCAATATATTATAGATTAAATATAGCGTTATATAACTTCTATAAATCAAAAGAAAATAAAGTAAAAATAAAATTAATTAATTAAAGAAGGAGACATGGAACAACAGCAAAGGATAAAACAAATAAGATATGTGCCGTTGAAAAGGCTACACACCCTTGCTCTTGTTCTTTGCTGTTACAGGAACCCCGGGTGTTTATTCCAGGGTTGGCCTTTGTATCAGCAGCTCCTGTAAATAGAAATAGGAAAAAAATAAAAAATAAATAAATACCACGCATATCTATTGACTTTCTACATCTTGCATACCACATTTTCTCCAAGAATTCTTTCCCAGCACCAATATATCATCTGTGCTCTGCTCACACAAACCTAGCAGTAACATCATTTTGGGTAAATCAGCCTCTAGTAAGAAACATTGTGCCATTTCAGACATGATGCGGGGAATGAGGTGCTGAGTACTCCTGCTGGATTTAAATTCCTTGGATATATATTCACCACCATTGTCAGTCCGCAAATGTTTTACAGATCCATAAGGTGCACTGTCAGCTAGAAATTTCTCTGTGGCTGATATTGTATCACTCTTTTCTTTCATCAGGTAAACCATGAAGGCTCCTGAATGATCATCCACAAATGTAATTGCATATTTAAATCCTCCCTTATCCACTACATTCATTGGGCCAGCTAAGTCACTGTGTATTAAATCTAAATTCCTAGCTGCTCTTTTATCTGGTTTCCTGTTTGTAGATTTACTCATTTTTCCTAAGATACCTAGGCCTACAGGCTTCACAATGAACTTTTTCCTTTTCACCAGAAATATGCATACCTTCCACTGCCTTCTCAAGTTATATAATGTCCTTAAAATTACAATGGCCTAGGATTTTATGCCACTCCTCAACGTTCACTTGCACATTTTCAACATTATTACTGAAGTATAAGTTACCCTCTCTTTTCACGTTGAATACAGAGCCATCTGGTGTAACTGGTTCTGCATGGTTAGGTTCAAAGTTTACACATACACCTTTTCTTGTTGCAGCTGGAACCGAAAATATGTTAAACTTATATGAGGGAATGTATAAAGCATTTTTCATCACCATTTCCTTTGGTTTACCATTTATATCATACAACATCACACTAACATCACCTCTGCCTAATACATCTCCAGTTTGTCTACTTCCGTCTGCTAGTTGCATCACTTGTTTATCTGGTTCAAAGTCTCTGTCCAATCAAATAAACTTGGTCTTGTCTGTTACAATATGCACTGATGCACCACTGTCCACCAACAATGTACTGGTACCTGCCTTATTATCCTTGAGAGATTGTGTGCTGGCCTGGAATGCAAAGTTGTGGAAGTTGTCACCCTCGTCACTGTCCTCTCCTCTTGGTGCTTGGTTTCCCTCACTGCTTACTGTGTTTGCTGTGGTGGCATTCTTCTTCCTGCACTGGTGTGTGTTGTGGTTATTGGATTTACACTTGTTACACCACCTATGGTTCTGCTGGGCTCGCTGGGGACACTGGAAGGACTTGTGACCTGGCTGGTGGCACTCATAACATTTCAGTGGGAATCTGCTTGTATTCATCACACTTTCTTCCTCACGGGAGCTTCTTAACTTTCCTGATTCTTCATAGTTCATCAGGGCCTTCTTGAACTCCTGGAACGTCATTTCCTTCTCCCGTTGTTCCACCACTGTGCTGAAGGTGTCGTATGCTTGAGGGAGTCCACTCAGCACCATCGCCATAGTCATATTATCACTTACTGCTTCGCCTGCTTTCTTTAGTGCTGCTGTCACTGCTTCTGTTCTTATTATGTAGTCTACCAACTGTTCGTCTCCGCCCAGCCTGAGTGTTGACAGTTTCTTGTACAGTGAAATCACCCTAGGTTTGCTTACACCCAGGTAATAGTTCCTTAGGATCTGCAATGCTTCCTTGCCTTTATCTGCTGCATCGCGAAGAATCAAGGCAATGCTTCTGTCATCTAGTAGCTGAATCAACTCTGCATATACTTGTTTGTTCTTACTTTCTTCCGGCGTCCTTCCCTCCAGTAAAACTTCATCAAGCTCCTTGGTCATCAAATTACCTCGAAACTTGGCTTCCCACACTTCAAATTTTTCTCCATCTCCATCAAACACTAGTCTGTGTCTGGGCCCATAACCTGTTAGAGTTGATGACATCTTGTAGGAGACTGGAGGGTGTGAGGATCACAGAAACAACGAGTTGCCAGGATCTATGTATTCTATGTAAACAGCTGGGAGTCTCAGTCTCCCATCATACAGCATAAACAACAATGCAGCAGCGCCATGCGCATCCCACACATACAATACTGTACATCATTAATAATACAATAATATACTCCTTAGTGACATAAGTTGTTTTTTTTTTTAACAAAATCCAACTAAAATTAGGCTGGGGTGTGTTGTTCACTGTGCCAAAGTACCAAACCTATTAAACAATTACTTCGGCTGAAAATCGCGAAAAACTGTGATTCGCGAGGCCTGAAATGCATAGTAGTGTGTGTGTGTGTGTGTGTGTGTGTGTGTGTGTGTGTAACTCCTCTTGTCTCCTGTATAGTGACGTATATAAATAAGGTGTCGTCATCTAGTGGGACAGAAGAGAAGCTACGGTACCAACATCACCACGAAGCTCCACTACTGTTTCATCTGGTGCGACACCCAATAATTTCGGGGCCTCACAACAGTCATGGGCTACTGACAGCCTACAGCCCCGAGGTTGAGGTATAGAAAAAAAAATGGTGTAACCCTTTTAATTTGAAGTTCATATTCTCGTCCTGTCCTTTCACTATCCCTCCCTTCTTTACCTTTCTCTGTTTTATCATCTGATGTACAGTCGGCGGCAAAAGTCCTGTCGCCTCACTTGCTTCACCGAGGCACGCGATCTTCATAGACTCGATATTATTAGGTGTAGAAAACGTGCATATTTCTCGAGTCCATGAACACTGCTTGTCTCGGCGAAGCAGGTGAGGCGAGTAAGAGTAAGGGTTGATGGCAGGTGTTTCAGATGTGAGAGACGGAACTGGTAGCTCACACAATGCCTGGTGTATACGATGGTAACGCTGAACTGGTGAAAGTGGGAGTGGAGGAGACTGTACAGTCATCTCATGTACAGTCACGAGCACTAATAAATATTCAGGTGTGTTTCAATACCTAGAGACAGTAAATAAATGCACAATAAAATCTCCATTGGAATTACTTCATTGGTGAATTTGTCCTGTTCAAAGCTTCAACCAGAGCTGTAAACTTATTAGTGCTCATTACTGTTTCTCTCTGCCTGGAATTTCTCACAACTATGTCTAGCCAAATTCATTTTCGTCACCTACACTTTTATTACGTTTTATTTCTTACTTATTTTAAGTGACCCCGTGTTGTAGTTAGAAAATTGGAGGTTAGTGAGTCCTTCAAACATTGCTATGAAACACACACACACACACACCTATATGGAAGGAGCTTGTTTCGTGGCATAGTCAGGAGGAATCAGAAGCCACCAAGTCTCATACATGATCACAGGGTCCTTAAAGGGGTGTGGGAATAGGGGGACAGGCTTGGGGAGTTTTGGGGGGTGCAGGAGTAGGGACACAGGCTTGGGGGGGGGACTGAGGGGGTGCAGGAATAGGGGGACAAGTTTGGAGTGGGTAGAAAGCCTGTCCCCCGATTCCCGCACCCCCCAAGCCTGTCCCCCTACTCCCACCCCCCCTTAACTATCGCCTTTCCTATATATAAACTTTTGGAGACAGGATTTCCTCACTCACCCTTATATTAAACTTTACCAGGTGACCAAAGTTGAGAATGTAGCCGGGCTCCACTTGTTGTCTTCAAAATATCCCGAAGCTCAGAGACGCCTTACAGAAACACATCCGTCCACTACCACTGTCAGCCACTACTACTTTATGTATGTGTATGTGTGTGTATAAGAGAGAGAGAACGTGTGTATGTGTGTGTAAGAGAGAGAGAACGTGTGTATGTGTGTATGTGTAAGAGAGAGAGATAGTGTGTGCGTGTGTTTGTGTAAGAGAGAGATAGTGTGTGCGTGTGTTTGTGTAAGAGATAGTGTGTGCGTGTGTTTGTGTAAGAGAGAGATAGTGTGTGCGTGTGTTTGTGTAAGAGAGAGATAGTGTGTGCGTGTGTTTGTGTAAGAGAGAGATAGTGTGTGCGTGTGCTTGTGTAGGAGAGAGAGAACGTGTGTGTGTGTGTGTGTGTGTGTGTTCTCCGGTAACAGCCAAGTAATATGTCCTTTATCATCTTGGTCAATACTCATGTTTCATAATCATAACCATTAATAATACCAACGTTTTATTACAGTAAGTCTCAACTTACATATTCTACAAATACTCTTTCTGTGTCTGTGTGTGTGTTTATATTTTCTTTTCTTTTTTATAGAGTAATGTTGTTTATCATCAGTTCTTTATTATTTCTATGTATGTATGTATGTATCAGTTCACCCTTATTGTCCATCACAGATAAAAAGACTTTAATTAATAAACAAAGGAGGACTCATAATAAAACATTGATTTGCAACAAATGCAAACTTTTTGTGTTTATTAAATCACAGGTTACAGTCAAAGCAAATAATTCCAACAAACTATTCCCAGCAATATCAGGTACAATTATTTTTACTCATCTGGAATTATTTCCTGGCATACTTTGGGTGAATCAAGGTATTCCAATGTACACGCGAGCTCGTAAACTCGCGACCACATCCTCAAAATGTTTATGTCATCTGAGCTGGTAACACTGTGTGGAGAAGGTGTCGTTGTAAGTGAAAGATTGTATCATATCCATCCGCTATGTTCCACCAACTCTTATTCCTCCCCAAATAAATGTTACCAGCTCAAATGACATAAACATCGAAGTACGTGGTCCCAAATAAATGTTACCAGCTCAAATGACATAAACATATAATTACGTGGTCCAAAATAAATGTTACCAGCTCAAATGACATAAACATATAAGTACGTGGTCCCAAATAAATGTTACCAGCTCTAATGACATAAACATATAAGTACGTGGTCGCGAATTTACGAGCTCAGGTGTACAGCCACAATCAAATATCCACCGACACTTTCCTTCCATCGTGGTAAATATTATCTTGGTAATAAAGAACAACACTTGTATGATTTTGCAGCACCTCATAATAACAATTGATGGAGGTTGAGTTGACATAAGTTGTTCTATGATTATATTGTGAAAAGATACTGATTAATTTGTATGTACAGTCGGCAGCATAAGTTCGCTTCATTTCCACCTATGTATGTATGAGCTATAATGATGATATTACACAATGTAAATGCAGAGATGACAGATATAGTTCACATGTGGTAAATTACGTATGTTGTTGGTATAAAAACTATTTGAGAATGCAACTATCTGGTCATATTAACATTATTAAAGTCATGAGACAGACACAAATTTCTGCTGCCGGCTGTACGATGGAAGGAAAGTGTCGTTGGTTATTTGATTGTGGCTGTACCAAAAGAATAGACTACTATCTCATTAAAATACAGTTTATATTCAAAGTAAATATCTGTACAAAAAACAGTAAAGGTCTGTGTGTGTGTGTCAGTGCAACAACAGTGTGAAAATCACTAATTCATTTTATTCTAGGTATAGAACACACACATACATTTTCTCTTTCTCCCTCTCTCTCACACACAAGAAACAAAACACACATACTCTCTCTGTGTGTCTCTTTCTCTATCCCTCTCACAATAAACCAAAACTAAAATACACACACACATAATATTATAACTCCTTATAGTGGGTACAGCCATGACTGATAATGATGCACCAGCGTCCAAGATGTGTTGGAGAGAAAAACAACAGAGTTCGAAAAATTAAGTCTTCTAAACCTCTCTCATTTTTTAGAATGGTTTGGAAAATAATTTGTTGGAACTCTGTTTAGTTGCTCTCCAACACTCCTTGGACCGTGGTCCAGCACTATCAGCCATGACTGTACATAGAAATAATACAAGTTGTTGATATCATGTTATAACTCCTTATAGTAAATACATAGAAATAATACAAGTTGTTGATATCATGTTATAACTCCTTATAGTAAGTACATAGAAATAATACAAGTTGTTGATATCATGTTATAACTCCTTATAGTAAGTACATAGAAATAATACAAGTTGTTGATATTATGTTATAACTCCTTATAGTAAGTACATAGAAATAATACAAGTTGTTGATATCATGTTATAACTCCTTATAGTAAGTACATAGAAATAATACAAGTTGTTGATATAATGTTATAACTCCTTATAGTAAGTACATAGAAATAATACAAGTTGTTGATATCATGTTATAACTCCTTATAGTAAGTACATAGAAATAATACAAGTTGTTGATATCATGTTATAACTCCTTATAGTAAGTACATAGATATTATACAAGTTGTTGATATCATGTTATAACTCCTTATAGTGGAGTATAACAAAATAACAGCAAGTCTTTTATATAAAACATATCAACTTAATTAATAGAATATGCAGTTTATTTTGTCATATAATAAAACATTGAAATTATTAGTAAAAAGATGGTATTAAATCTTTTTACTGAAAACATGAAATTAGATAATAATTATGATAAATATAAAATAGGTTATACTGTTTATCAAGAGTAAACAAAGTTCATAATGTGATGTGTGCTTCATTGTTACTGGTTTGTTGGCATTTGTGTGTGTAGGTGTGTGTTTGTGTGTGTGTTTCCTTGTTACTGATTGTCTGGTACTTGTGTCTGTATGTGTGTGTGTTTCCTTGTTACTGATTGTCTGGTACTTGTGTCTGTATGTATGTGTGTTTCCTTGTTACTGATTGTCTGGTACTTGTGTCTGTATGTGTGTGTGTTTCCTTGTTACTGGTTGTCTGGTACTTGTGTCTGTATGTGTGTGTGTTTCCTTGTTACTGGTTGTGTGGTACTTGTGTCTGTATGTGTGTGTGTTTCCTTGTTACTGGTTGTCTGGTACTTGTGTCTGTATGTGTGTGTGTTTCCTTGTTACTGGTTCTCTGGTACTTGTGTCTGTATGTGTGTGTGTTTCCTTGTTACTGATTGTCTGGTACTTGTGTCTGTATGTGTGTGTGTTTCCTTGTTACTGGTTGTCTGGTACTTGTGTCTGTATGAGTGTGTGTTTCCTTGTTACTGGTTGTCTGGTACTTGTGTTTGTATGTGTGTGTGTTTCCTTGTTACTGGTTGTCTGGTACTTGTGTCTGTATGTGTGTGTGTTTCCTTGTTACTGGTTCTCTGGTACTTGTGTCTTTATGTGTGTGTGTTTCCTTGTTACTGGTTGTCTGGTACGTGTGTCTGTATGTGTGTGTGTTTCCTTGTTACTGGTTGTCTGGTACTTGTGTTTGTATGTGTGTGTGTTTCCTTGTTACTGATTGTCTGGTACTTGTGTCTGTATGTGTGTGTGTTTCCTTGTTACTGGTTGTCTGGTACTTGTGTCTGTATGTGTGTGTGTTTCCTTGTTACTGGTTGTCTGGTACTTGTGTCTGTATGTGTGTGTGTTTCCTTGTTACTGATTGTCTGGTACTTGTGTCTGTATGTGTGTGTGTTTCCTTGTTACTGGTTGTCTGGTACTTGTGTCTGTATGTGTGTGTGTTTCCTTGTTACTGGTTGTCTGGTACTTGTGCTCGTTTATAAAGAAAGAGAGCCAGCCTACGATACATTGGGGCAAGGTACAGCATAATGTTAATGTCCACAAACCTAATCCAAGAGAAGTATATAAATGCAGATATTATTGTGGCTAAGGCCACGGTCACAATTTCCAGCCTCGGCAAATACAATGCCACACTCCGGATTTCTGCTTTCCACACCTGGTCACACAACGTTATCTTCTGTGTTGAGTTTGTATCTTGTTCAGAGTCAGTAGTGTTGGGTTCAAGGTCAGTCATTTCTTTTTTAATTTCCGTGATATCTTTCTCAATGTCTGTAACATCTTGCATAATGTCTGAAATATTAACACACATAGTGAGTATAAGAGAGAGAAAAAAACAAAAATATTAACACCAATGTTGATCATGAGAGAGAGAGAGAGAGAGAGAGAGAGAGAGAGAGAGAGAGAGAGAGAGAGAGAGAGAGAGAGAGAGAGAGAGAGACATAATAATGATCTCATTATCTTATCATTATAATAATATTGACTTATACTGTGAACAAAGTATTATTTCTTAACAATATAACTATTCATTATATATATATGTGTGTGTGTGTGTGTGTGTGTGTATGTAATGCAATGAATTGTCTGTTGGTTGATGTGTGTGTGTAGGTATGTGTGTGTAAGCCTCTGAGTTATTTGTTGGTTGGTGTTTCCACTTGTGTGTGTGTGTGTGTGTAAACCATTGAGTTTCCCCTGTGTGTGTGTGTATATATATATATATATATATATATATATATATATATATATTATATATATATATATATATATATATATATAAACCACTGAATTATTTGGTGGTTGGTGTTTCTCATTGAGTGACTGTATATGTTTGTGTGTGTGTGTGTGTGTGTGTGTGTGTGTGTGTGAAAACCATTGAGTTTCCCCTGTGTGTGTGTGTTGATAGGTCAGGTTGTATGTTATATGTTGTGTATAAGATAAGTTTGGTTACACTCACCAGTGGGACAGGGTTGACTCACTTTACCACACCTTCGAGGTTTCAAGTCATATACACAATTAATAGAGATTGTAAAATTGACGTGGTGAGGACAATGGGCGGCTACAGTTGTGTTGTTTGATAGTCTGGTTGTGTCCTGGTGTGGTCTCAGTCACCCTCATCCAGTCTATTCCCACCTGTAATGTTACATTATGATTATTACACATTCATAAACACACCTATAGTATAATGTACAGTACAGTTGTGGCATATAGTCCTTGACCACGGTGTAAAGGGAAGTCTGTTCCAGGACTATGTGCCGCGACTGTACATAATGTGTATATGTGTACAGGCCTAGTCTAATGTACATAATGTGTATATATATGTGTACAGGCCTAATGTACAGCTCCGGACAAAACTCTCTCGACTCGTATGGCAGCATTTGGCATCTGATAGGGTGATGGGGGTTGGAGTTAGGGGAGACTCTTCACTAAATCTTAATATTCAGTGTGTGTGTATGTGTGCTATCAGTGGGAGGACCTGTGTATGTATGTATGATAGTATACTTAGAGCCAGTGTACAGTAGTTTGTGCTTCTCTCAAGATTCAGAGTTGCCAAATGCTGCCAACCAAGTCGAGAGAGTTTTGTCCGGAGCTGTACATAATAATAATAATTTATTATTATTATTATTATTATTATTATTATCATTATTATTATTATTATTATTATTATTATCATTATTATTATTATTATTATTATTATTATCGTTGACTATTAATCAACAACAACAACAACAGCAAAAGAAAAGAAAAGAAAAAAAAAGAGAAGAAGAAAAGAGAAGAAAAAAGAAGAAGAAGAAAGAAGAAAGAAGACGAAAGAAGAAGAAGAAAGAAAAAGAAGAAGAAAGAAGAAGAAGAAGAAGAAGAAGAAGAAGAAGAAGAAGAAGAAGAAGAAGAAGAAGAAGAAGAAGAAGAAGAAGAAGAAGAAGAAGAAGAAGAAGAAGAAGAAGAAGAAGAAGAAAGAAGAATGAAGAAAGAAGAAAGAAGAAAGAAGAAAGAAGAAGAAGAAGAAGAAGAAGAAGGAAGAAGAAGAAGAAAGAAGAAAGAAGACGAAAGAAGAAGAAGAAGAAAGAAAAAGAAGAAGAAAGAAAAAGAAGAAGAAAGAATAAGAAGAAGAAAGAAGAAGAAAGAAGAAGAAGAAGAAGAAGGAAGAAGAAGAAGAAGGAAGAAGAAGAAGAAGAAGGAAGAAGAAGAAGAAGGAAGAAGAAGAAGAAAGAAGAAGAAAGAAGAAGA
>JAWZYT010003019.1:85000-102500 GCA_034508575.1 Petrolisthes manimaculis | reverse complement strand
TTATATTGAAGAGCCTTGTTTAGGTTCAGTAGTTCAGTTTTCTCTAATGGAATACAGAGTATTTACATGAAATAATATAAGGACGGGGCTTTCCTAAAACCAGTGTGGTTTTAAATCGGTAAATTAATCATGGTAAATTGAATGGGTTACAGAGTCAACCCAACTGTCTGTAACAAGCTTCAAGGCAACTTTGCAATGCTGGTATTTTATTGGAGGGATTGAGGTGGAGTGTGATATCCTCATATCAGTCATTTTATTGGAACCCTACACCCTTTCAGGTGTCCAGAAGTTAAATGTAATACCTGTTGGGATGATAAATAAATTAAGTAATAAAAATTCCATATTTATTTTTCCTCTATATATACACCAATACATAGTGCTTGTCCTCTTCTTTCTTCAATTCTCTGCTTGTCCTCTCTGGCTTCCAGAATTCTTGATGCTTATTGAGGTCTTCTTCACTTTTGTCACTGCAGACCTGAAAGACATAGATTTCAGTTTAATTTCCCTTTGGTACAGATTGCATCCAGTGTGTCAATATCTACATGGGAGGCACTTTTGGACTGTAGAAAGCAACACTGCTTGTAGATATCTAAACCTTGGATATAATCTATATGAATCTTAAAGTTAACATGCCAGACAAGGTGTCCATAATTATGTGAACAGATTACCTTTCATGAACATGTAAAGTTATTCGGATAATTTATGGACACCCTGTATTATGCAGGTTCAATACAGATTGCCAGGAAAAGTAGACACCTAGACCAAGTAGCAATAATTATGACTTGATTTGAGGAGAGTGTTTGTCCATTCCAATAAATATGAGCAAAGATGAACTGTAATGAACATAAGTTTGTTCCCTCAGCCAGTCACAATGATTCAATTCTCTGTGGTTAATTAAACTAAACATATTTGCCAACCATCATCTGTTGTTTAGTAGTTTGAACTACAGGTGCTTCAGTTATATTGTTGCTGGTAATTCAGTGTGGCTGCCTTCATAGACGTGTACTATGGACTGATGCTCATCCGTGGCTGTGAAAATGGATTCCCTTGAAACTATCTATAACAAACAAAACTTTGACATCAACCCAATAAATATACCAACAATACGATGCATGCAACATGCTAGATCATTTATAAACTTATTTTAACAAATGTACTGCTCACAACAACCCTCGCACTCTTCATTAGACAGCCATTACTTCAAATTTGCTCAATAATATTACTTTATTTTCACTTCCATCTATACTTGCGGTTACGTTCTTTACTTACCAGGGCATGATGATAGTTGCAATGCCAAGGAATTGACATTATTAAGCAAAATGTGGCAGTAGGGGCACTGTATCTTCAATGTTTGGGCGGCCATCTTTGTTTACAATTGAGGGTGGCGGTCGCGGGCCTCGCGGCCGCCCCACCTCTCAAAGCCGCGACGCCTGGGTGATGCATTTTGCGGCGCACAGACAGCGCGCGCTGCCTTCCTGAACGATTTCGAGTGTCGCGCGCCACCCGCGCTGCCTTCCTGAACGCAGCCCAGGTTATTTTATCTGGGGATCAAAAATTATTTGTCCCAATTTTATACTATTGAATTTCCCGCCTAACTGGACTACCTATTGAACATTCTTCTTACGATTTCCCGTGTGGACAAAATTTGCCTAACACATGAAAGTATTCCTTAATCTGGCAACACTGCACACAGAGGTGGGAAGTTGGGGACCTGCTAGGAAAACCTCGCTCCCATTTCAAAGTAAATACATACAAAGGTAAATGTATACAAATGTTATTAATGTTATTTACATATTCCACATAAGTCTCTAAAATAAAAACGGGAAAAGAAATGGACATTCTGGTTGAACAGAAAGTGTGAAAATCGAGGACGCAGAAAAATAATTGCAATATTTACCGAATATTTATCCAATAATAATAATAATAATAATAATAATAATAATAATAATAATAATAATAATAATAATAATAATAATAATAATAATAATAATAAGGTAAATTTACACAAGAACAGTGTTCACTATATTGTATACAGTTAAACCTCGTTATAACGGACTAATAGAAGGGAGAGGGTGTCCGTTATTGCCGTTTGACCGTTATAAAGACAAATTTTTACGAGGGGTAGGAAAAAAAATATATACAAAAATTATCACAAAATATAGATACAGTTGACTCTCGAATAATGCAATTTTGAGTAATGACTTAAATGAGTGTGGGACATCCGTGGTGGTGGAGGTGGTAGGGGGGAGAGTAGGGGGAAGAGGGGAGATAGTGTGTGTGGTGGTGGAGGTGGTAGGGGGGAGAGTAGGGGGAAGAGGGGAGATAGCGTGTGTGGTAGTGGTGGAGGTGGTAGGGGGGAGAGTAGGGGGAAGAGGGGAGATAGCGCGTGATATCGTTTGTTTACTTTTATCAACCACACACTCTGGTGTTTCCTTCTCCTTTCTCTGTCCGAGAAAACCCTTCCTTCTTGATATGGAAGGACATGACCTTCCGTTTTGTAAATGCACCACCTGATATGAAGCTGGTGGTTAACTCATAAATTACTAAAAACGAGCGAGTCAAACACAAGGTGACAACCCATGTTAGGCCTATAATTCCCTTGACATTGGGCTGGGGTGAATGGAGACTGAGGATAAGGGGGGGAAGGAGCGAGGGAGAAGTGGTGGCAACACACACACACACACACGCTTCGCAGACGACAGTGATATCATTACGTGACATGTTCATTATGATTTCGCTCGTTTTGTATAAGAACTCCTCAGATTTATTCGAGAGGCAACTGTTAATATACATAAATAGGTATGTAATGATGTGTAAATAATATACCTACTATATAATGTAAAAAATATAATAGAAAAAAATAGAGAAACAAAAATTCAGACAAAAAAAAAAAAAATCCAGCTGATTGTGTCCGTTATAACCGAAATCCGTTTTAACGGGGTCCGATATAACGAGGTTAGTATTTTGGACCATTTTAACACACTTTTCAGCTATGGTGTTTCTCTCAGTGTAAACTTATATAAAAAGTGACTGGGGCCAATTCCCTGGACCTAGCACTACGCGGCTCTAGGCAAAAACCACGATCACTTTACGATAGTTTACATCGGTCATATCCCAGCAGTTTGCCTAGGTTAGGTCCTGGTAGTCTGATGCAGTCTAAGTTAGGTCAGGTATGGTCAGGCTAATTTCAAATTGCCCCATATGAATATGACCTATTTTGGAAACGGGGCATTTGTGGAAGAGATGCTGGTAAATTTTTACAAGTTGCCACAACAGGATTTCACTGGAATTTTGTTTATTTCCTAGAAGGATTTAGTGTGATTACCAGGACCTAACCAGGGCAGACTACCGGGACCTAACCAGGGCAGACTACCGGGACCTAACCAGGGCAGACTACCGGGACCTAACCAGGGCAGACTACCGGGACCTAACCTGGGCAGACAACCGGGTCCTAAACAGAAAAAAATATACAGTAGAAATTAGTCAGACCTCACCTGACCTGACCTAATCTGGACTGGACCACACTACCGGGACCTAACCTAACCTAATCTGGACTGGGACACACTACCGGGACCTAACCTAACCTACTCTAGACTGGGACACACTACCGGGACCTAACTTGGGCAGACTACCGGGACCTAACTATAAGAGGTAACTAATGTTATGCAGCATTTGCAGAAGAAATGATATATAGAAAAGTGGTTTGTAATAGTGAAATATAAACACTGGTAATAGTAAAATTCTAGAAATGGAGTTGTGGCAACTTGTAAAAATATTCCAATAATAATAATACCATACACAATAATAATAATTATAAATACCATCTTGGTGTTGTTGTTGTTGTTTACACTCTTGTTGTTTCTGCCATGTACACACAGCCTGGAAAATTTGTATACATAAGTAACGCACACAATATGTATGTATGTATGTGTAGCCTACAATTATTATTATTATTAAGAGGGTGTGGGAGTAGGGGACAAGCTTAGGGGGGGGTGTTTGGGGGGTGCATGAATAGGGGGATAGACCTGGGATGGGTAGAAAGCCTTTCCCCTAGAGCCTGTCCCCCTACTCCCACACCTCCCACAACCCACCCAAGCCTATCCCCTTATTCCCACACCACCCTAAACTCCCCCCAAGCCTGTCCTCTATTCCCGCATCCTTTTAATATTATTAAGAGAAAAAAACTGGTATTTCTGCATAAGAGATCCACGTTGTTGTTTTTTCCTGCCTATTTTTACTTGTTGTATTCATTAGTGACCATAATATTGATTGGAAAATACTTGGTTTATACATATTCCCTAACCCCTTCCATCTTGGGGGAGAGCACTGGGAATCCGGGGTTTTGGGTGGGGGAAAACAAGTAAATTAGCTTATTTTGGTTTTATAGTAGTTTGTTAACATGCATAAATATTGAAAAATTGAAAACCCGAGCCAACTTTTGCCGAAAGTTGGCTCAGGTTTTGCAATTTTCAAGAGGACTAAATGTCGAAAAATAGAAAATCTGAGCCAAGTTTTGGCACTACAAAAATATCCCAAAATCTATGGAATTCCTACTTGATATTTTTAATTAAAGACAGTCGAACCAACCTGACCTTACCTAGACCTAACCCTGGCATCCTCTGGTCCTAACCTAGCATCCTCCGGTCCTAACCTAGCATCCTCCTGTCCTAACCTAGCATCCTCCGGTCCTAACCTAGCATCCTCCTGTCCTAACCTAGCATCCTCCTGTCCTAACCTCACATCCTCCGGTCCTAACCTCACATCCTCCGGTCCTAACCTAGCATCCTCCGGTCCTAACCTCACATCCTCCGGTCCTAACCTAGCATCCTCCGGTCCTAACCTCACATCCTCCGGTCCTAACCTCACATCCTCCGGTCCTAACCTAGCATCCTCCGGTCCTAACCTAGCATCCTCCTGTCCTAACCTAGCATCCTCCGGTCCTAACCTAGCATCCTCCTGTCCTAACCTAGCATCCTCCTGTCCTAACCTCACATCCTCCGGTCCTAACCTCACATCCTCCGGTCCTAACCTAGCATCCTCCGGTCCTAACCTCACATCCTCCGGTCCTAACCTAGCATCCTCCGGTCCTAACCTCACATCCTCCGGTCCTAACCTCACATCCTCCGGTCCTAACCTAGCATCCTCCGGTCCTAACCTCACATCCTCCGGTCCTAACCTAGCATCCTCCGGTCCTAACCTAGCATCCTCCGGTCCTAACCTCACATCCTCCGGTCCTAACCTCACATCCTCCGGTCCTAACCTAGCATCCTCCGGTCCTAACCTAGCATCCTCCGGTCCTAACCTCACATCCTCCGGTCCTAACCTCACATCCTCCGGTCCTAACCTAGCATCCTCCGGTCCTAACCTAGCATCCTCCGGTCCTAACCTCACATCCTCCTGTCCTAACCTCACATCCTCCGGTCCTAACCTAGCATCCTCCGGTCCTAACCTCACATCCTCCGGTCCTAACCTCACATCCTCCGGTCCTAACCTAGCAGCCTCCGGTCCTAACCTAGCATCCTCCGGTCCTAACCTAGCATCCTCCGGTCCTAACCTCACATCCTCCGGTCCTAACCTCACATCCTCCGGTCCTAACCTAGCATCCTCCGGTCCTAACCTAGCATCCTCCGGTCCTAACCTCACAGCCTCCGGTCCTAACCTCACATCCTCCGGTCCTAACCTAGCATCCTCCGGTCCTAACCTAGCATCCTCCGGTCCTAACCTCACATCCTCCGGTCCTAACCTAGCATCCTCCGGTCCTAACCTAGCATCCTCCGGTCCTAACCTCACATCCTCCGGTCCTAACCTAGCATCCTCCGGTTCTCACCTAGCACGTTAATACGTTAATACACTCTTAACCAACATGATTAATAAACACTAATCTTAACAATAACAATTACATAGCGACATGGATGTACAATTAGGCTATGTAGATAATGTGGAAGACACTATAGTAGATGGACTCCTGGAGCAACGTGTATCTTGGTGGAAGGTACAGTGTAGACTGATATCACAATGTAAATATACCCTTACCCGACACATAAATATATAAAAAAGGGACAAAGGAAATACAAAATTGTGGAAAATTGAAAATAACATCGATATAAGACAACTAGACATTAACCCTTAACGTCCGGACCGCGGTCATAGACGGAGCCAGGAAGCGGCCGGGTGGTGTCTTACACCCTTGCCAAGTGGTGACCGGGCGGGATGAAGCACCGCTATTGCCAATGTCGGCATTTACGAGCCCAATTTGGCGGTTTTTTTTTTACTTGGCTATACTTCACCACCATCCCTACAAATCACCATCGTCAGTCAGTGTGTTACTGACTGTAAACATGGATGGATGTGGATTAGATTTCTCGTGCGTGTCCGATTCTGTGGTGCGCCACGCTTACTTACAACACTGACTGCCACCCGCGCGGGCCACGTTCAGTTGTCGTCACAGCCACGCCACCTAAGCGAACATGGCCGCGCTCACACGAAAAAGTACCCTTCATTCCTCACTTACTTTCTCGGCAACGGAGAGTCGTAGAGAGCTGGGGTTGGTTTTATTGGAAAGAGGAAGAGTTGATGGTGCTAACAAGACCAAATTTAAGTTGTTCAGTATCGTAGTTTAGACGTACAGAGTAAGTGGAATAGAGCGATTTTGGAAAAATCGGCCAAAAGCGCCCGGCCAGGCAGTAGGGAAATTAAGACTCGCCCCGGACTGACAAAATGGCTATCCATAGTTATCCCGTCGCGGAGGGGTTAAGAATAATAAAGGTAGTTAAAATGCATGTAATGTTGACATGTAACCACAGATTGAGTTGCAAGTATATGTAATTCACGAGAATGTAGATAATGCAATGAGGCTAGTGCTGAGTAGTGCATTAGGATATAGACACCGTAGACTTATACTGCTACGCTGGACTTGGTCTGAATCGCCGCGCTGGACTTACGCTCGCATTATTTCGAAAGATTATTTGGCTAAAGTAAGTGCAACCGCCAATTATATTCATTACACACGAACATATAACATTATTCCATACTGAAATACACATAAATAGTACATATTTGCCGTGTGGGACTTATGTACATATTTTCCCAACAAACTACTATAAAACCCAAGATAAACTAATTTACGTGTTTTCCCACAACCCAAACCCCCGATTCCCAGTGCTCTCCCCCAAGATGGAAGGGGTTAGGGAATATGTATAAACCAAGTGGTTTCCAATCAATATTATGGTCACTAATGAATAGAACAAGTAAAAATAGGCAGGAACAACTTAAAAACAACAAAAACATGTGGAACTTTTATGCAGAATTACCTAAATTAGTTCAAAACACACAATAAAACATTGCAATCTGAAAACCTTGAGTCGAAAGCAGATTATGGACAAACGCTTGACTATTACCGAAAATAGTCATAGAATGGTCTACATAAGTGAATAATGAAGGTAGAAAATAGTCTTAGAATGGTCTAAATAAGTGAATAATAAAGGTAGAAAATGGTCTTAGAATGGTCTAAATAAGTGAATAATGAAGGTAGCAAATAGTCTTAGAATGGTCTAAATAAGTGAATAATGAAGGTAGCAAATAGTCTTAGAATGGTCTAAATAAGTGAATAATGAAGGTAGAAAATAGTCTTAGAATGGTCTAAATAAGTGAATAATGAAGGTAGAGAATAGTCTTAGAATGGTCTAAATAAGTGAATAATGAAGGTAGAAAATAGTCTTAAAATAGTCTAAATAAGTGAATAATTAAGGTAGAAAAACTGTACACAATAACGGTAATTCATTCAATATTTACCAAATTATTTTTATTATTTGTATACCAAATTATTATTTTTCATTATATAATACATGTCCATATTATCTATAGAAGGCACATGGCCACAGAGAAACAGATAAGAAAAATACAACTAAATAGGCCATATTCAAGAACATCCGTGGTGTATACGTTGGTGTGGTACTGTACAACGGCTCTTTGGTTTGTATGTGGAGTCATCGTATCGGTACTATGCCATCGTATGCACCACGAATGTTTTTTAATAAGAACCATGAGGTGTTGAGTACTTACAGTTGTTGTTGTCAGAATGTCAGTGTTGCCAGTGCCAGGGGAGGTTGTTGTCAGTGTTGCCAGAAGTTACAGTTATCAGTGATGCTGGCAATATATTATAGATTAAATATAGCGTTATTATATAACTTCTATAAATCAAAAGAAAATAAAGTGAAAATAAGATTAATTAATTAATTAACCCCTAAAGACCGGTTGACGTCGTAAGCCGTCTTACGTAACTAACCGGGCAACTGCGCCTACCGTTATAGAGATCTAGCGCTATTTTGAGCCAAGCGCGGCTATTCTGGGCGGGTTTGGGCGATTTAGCAGTGTAGCCAACTACCATACAATAGCAGAAAAGGGTTCAGTCAGTCTGATTCCCCAGTAGGCTACCCACCACGATGTCGGGAAGACGCAGTGCTAATTCTCCCGTGTCCGATTCGGTGCGCGCTACACCCTCGCGTCGACGCGCTCCACTCGCTACCTCCACACCATCGTTGCCTCCACGTACTCGACGCCTTCCACAACGCCTTACTGATTCTGCAATAGGGCGAGAACTAGAATTGTCCATCTCTATGGTGAACAATGATAGTGATGATAGTGATGTCTATTTTGAAATAGATGATTCTGACCCTGAATTTCGTATCAATAACGAAGCGAGGGTAACTTACACCACCGAGGAGGAGGATATTTTTCCACCTGCTCAACCTCACTCCCAAGTAAGTGAACCACCTTCAAGTGTTAGGATACTTGCAACCTCTGCTGTGCCAGTCGAAATCCCGTCGACGAGTATGGGGAGTTTAGGTGATTTATCACCTATTGCAGGACCGAGTGGAGCTTGTGGTTCCTCCACTCGCTCCGTAGCAACCTCTAAGAGGAAGAGGAGGTTACATTTTACCTCTTCTTCATCGTCGGGTGAAGATATACCTCCAACAACTCGATCAAGGAGTAGGAGAGTTGGAGGTAGAGTAAGAGGAGTGAGAGGAGGCAGGAGAGGACGTCTTATCTCGGACGAGATAAGGGAGCCATCTTCTGACCCAGATGATCCTTCTGTTGACTCAGCGGACCTCACTCTCTCCCCCTTATCTTCACCACGACCACGGCATCCATCCTCACAACCACGACCACAACAACAACAACAACAACCACCACAACCACCACGACGACGAGTAGCAGATGTGGGTCCGTTTGTGTGGACTGATGGCAGGGATTTTCAGCCTGATATTCCTGCTTTTGATGCACGGGAATCAGGAATTCAACCAGAATTTCCCTGTACAGCTGCGTCAAAGATGATGGATTACTTCGTCGCCTTTTTTGACGTAGCTGTAGTGTCGTGGATCGTTCGGGAGACGAACGTTTACAATCAAGTTATCAATAACTGGCACCACACAACGCACCGGGAACATTCTCATATGGTAGATTGGGAAGATGTAAGCGTTGCAGAAATGTATGTGTGGCTTGCACTAACGATGTTGATGCCGCACAACAAGAAACATCGATTGCGGGATTACTGGACCACGGATGACTTACTATCCACACCTATCTTCGGGAGGTATATGTCACGGGACCGCTACAGGGATATCCTCACCAACCTCCACTTCACCAACAACCTAGGTCCCTCCCCGAGTGATAGGCTGTGGAAAATCCGTACTATATTGTCCATGTTGCTCCAGAATATCCGTGCATTTCTACGACCATTCCAGAAAGTGGTAATCGACGAGTCTCTCATGCTCTTCAGAGGTAGACTGTCCTTCATTCAGTATATCCCGTCTAAGAGGCACAGATTTGGCATAAAGTTTTATGTCATCTGTGACTGTCAGACGGGATATGTTTTAGATTTTGTAATTTATACGGGTTCAGATGTGGATATCGCTGAGAATGATCCTCATGGCTTCTCAGGTGCTGTTGTAAAGCACCTGATGGACCATTTCTATAACCGAAACCACATTCTGTACACGGATAATTATTACACATCTCCATTGTTGAGTCAGTTCCTGAAAGAGCATGGAACGGAATCCTGTGGCACTGTTCGTCCCAACAGGAAGTGGTATCCAGCCTTCCCTGTAACACATCGGGGCGACTTTCTCATCCGAAAATCTGGCCCTCTACTTGCCATGAAGTGGCATGACAAGAGGCCAGTACACATGCTCACCACTGTGCACAAGGGTGAGATGTTGGATTCCGGCAGGGTCAACCGCGACACAGGTAATCCCATCCTCAAACCTCATGTCGTGTTTGATTATAACATCAACATGAGACTCGTCGACAAATCAGACATGATGATCAGTTCCATCGATTGCCTGAGAAAAACCTGCAAGTGGTATAAAAAGGCGTTCTTGCACCTGATCGACATCTGTGTATTGAACGCCTACATACTCTACACCCAGCAGCATCAAGGCACGACCGTCACCCTTCGCCAGTTCGAGAAGACGGTCGTGAAGGAGCTGCTGGTGGAGTATGGAGTCAGAACACCACAGCAGCAGGCACGGCCACCGGCAGGAGGGCAGCTTGACAGACTCCAGTCAAGAGTTTGACGACCTGCCTACCCTCGCGTCAGGCAGGTCAGGCTTCCGCCGGTGTTATGTCTGTATGCACACGACACGTCGGCCCACCAGAAGAAGAGAGACTAGATACTGGTGTACCGGGTGTCAAGTGGCACTATGCCCCGGGAAATGCTATTCTGAGTATCATACCTTAGATGATATATAGATAGCATGAAGTGTGGGAAATGAAGTGACAGTGACACATTTTTTTTTTTTTTTTTTTTTTTTATTATTATATACGAGTGTATGGTGACAGTGACACAATAGTTTTAGTGAAGTGATAGTGACACGTTATATATAAGGAACAAGTGCAGTGATAGTGACACGTTAGATATAAGGAACTAGTGCAGTGATAGTGACACAATAAGAAAATACGGAAGTGAATATGTGATAGTGACACGAATTTATTCATTCAAGTGTACATTTTATTATTAGTTAGTGCGGTGATATAGACACAGGACGAGTGTATTTTTACTCGTTATTACTCCCACACTTCATCCCGGGGCACTAAAACCACTCTGGAATGGTCAGCAAGCCACACAGTAGAGGTTGCAAGTAGGTATAACACAGCGCGGTAGGCTCGTAGGGGCGTGGTGAGGAGGAGTGTGCAGCCACCCGCGCGGCACCTAGCCACGTGCGCGGCACCCTAGCCACCGCCACCCCCACCCGTCAGAACACTTCACGCTTACCGCGCAAAACATGGTCCACTTCAACTCGCCCTATCTCCACAACTACTCATCGTACAGCCCTCCCGATGGTACCATTGGAAAGAGGAAGAGTTGAAGGTACGTAAGAACCTATTTTGAAGTTAGTACACTATATAGGTTCCGAGTGTGAGCGTTGTGAATAAAGGGTAAATCGAGTAATTTTGACGCGAGCGGGTGGGTAGAAACGTCGAGTAAGCTCACCCCGTACCGGACTCCAGGGGTTAAAAAAGGAGACATGGAACAACAGCAAAGGATAAAACAAATAAGATATGTGCCGTTGAAAAGGCTACACACCCTTGCTCTTGTTCTTTGCTGATACAGGAACCCCGGGTGTTTATTCCAGGGTTGGCCTTTGTATCAGCAGCTCCTGTAAATAGAAATAGAAAAAAAAAACAAAAAAACAAAAAATACCACGCATATCTATTGACTTTCTACATCTTGCATACCACATTTTCTCCAAGAATTCTTTCCCAGCACCAATCATATCATCTGTGCTCTGCTCACACAAACCTAGCAGTAACATCATTTTGGGTAAATCAGCCTCTAGTAAGAAACATCGTGCCATTTCACACATGATTCTCCAAGAACGTTCTGCTGTACCGTTTTGATGCGGGGAATGAGGTGCTGATTACTCCTGCTTAATCTTGTGTTTCACCATGAGGGATTTAAATTCCTTGGATATATATTCACCACCATTGTCAGTCCGCAAACGTTTTACAGATCCATAAGGTGCACTGTCAGCTAGAAATTTCTCTGTGGCTGATATTGTATCACTCTTTTCTTTCATCAGGTAAACCATGAAGGCTCCTGAATGATCATCCACAAATGTAATTGCATATTTAAATCCTCCCTTATCCACTACATTCATTGGGCCAGCTAAGTCACTGTGTACTAAATCTAAATTCCTAGTTGCTCTTTTATCTGTTTTCCTGTTTGTAGATGTACTCATTTTTCCTAAGATACCTACAGGCTTCACAATGAACTCTTTCCTTTTCACCAGAAATATGCATACCTTCCACTGCCTTCTCAAGTTATATAATGTCCTTAAAATTACAATGGCCTAGGATTTTATGCCACTCCTCAACGTTCACTTGCACATTTTCAACATTATTACTGAAGTATAAGTTACCCTCTCTTTTCACGTTGAATACAGAGCCATCTGGTGTAACTGGTTCTGCATGGTTAGGTTCAAAGTTTACACATACACCTTTTCTTGTTGCAGCTGGAACCGAAAATATGTTAAACTTATATGAGGGAATGTATAAAGCATTTTTCATCACCATTTCCCTTGGTTTACCATTTATATCATACAACATCACACTAACATCACCTCTGCCTAATACATCTCCAGTTTGTCTACTTCCGTCTGCTAGTTGCATCACTTGTTTATCTGGTTCAAAGTCTCTGTCCAATCTAATAAACTTGGTCTTGTCTGTTACAATATGCACTGATGCACCACTGTCCACCAACAATGTACTGGTACCTGCCTTATTATCCTTGAGAGATTGTGTGCTGGCCTGGAATGCAAAGTTGTGGAAGTTGTCACCCTCGTCACTGTCCTCTCCTCTTGGTGCTTGGTTTCCCTCACTGCTTACTGTGTTTGCTGTGGTGGCATTCTTCTTCCTGCACTGGTGTGTGTTGTGGTTATTGGATTTACACTTGTTACACCACCTATGGTTCTGCTGGGCTCGCTGGGGACACTGGAAGGACTTGTGACCTGGCTGGTGGCACTCATAACATTTCAGTGGGAATCTGCTTGTATTCATCACACTTTCTTCCTCACGGGAGCTTCTTAACTTTCCTGATTCTTCATAGTTCATCAGGGCCTTCTTGAACTCCTGGAACGTCATTTCCTTCTCCCGTTGTTCCACCACTGTGCTGAAGGTGTCGTATGCTTGAGGGAGTCCACTCAGCACCATCGCCATAGTCATACTATCACTTACTGCTTCGCCTGCTTTCTTTAGTGCTGCTGTCACTGCTTCTGTTCTTATTATGTAGTCAACCAACTGTTCGTCTCCGCCCAGCCTGAGTGTTGACAGTTTCTTGTACAGTGAAATCACGCTAGGTTTGCTTGCACCCAGGTAATAGTTCCTTAGGATCTGCAATGCTTCCTTGCCTTTATCTGCTGCATCGCGAAGAATCAAGGCAATGCTTCTGTCATCTAGTAGCTGAATCAACTCTGCATATACTTGTTTGTTCTTACTTTCTTCCGGCGTCCTTCCCTCCAGTAAAACTTCATCAAGCTTCTTGGTCATCAAATAACCTCGAAACTTGGCTTCCCACACTTTAAATTTTTCTCCATCTCCATCAAACACTAGTCTGTGTCTGGGCCCATAACCTGTTAGAGTTGATGACATCTTGTAGGAGACTGGAGGGTGTGAGGATCACAGAAACAACGAGTTGCCGGGATCTATGTATTCTATGTAAACAGCTGGGAGTCTCAGTCTCCCATCATACAGCATAAACAACAATGCAGCAGCGCCATGCGCATCCCACACATACAATACTGTACATCATTAATAATACAATAATATACTCCTTAGTGACATAAGTTTTTTTTTTTTTTAACAAAATCCAACTAAAATTAGGCTGGGGTGTGTTGTTCACTGTGCCAAAGTACCAAACCTATTAAACAATTACCTCGGCTGAAAATCGCGAAAAACTGTGATTCGCGAGGCCTGAAATGCATAGTAGTGTGTGTGTGTGTGTGTGTGTGTGTGTGTGTGTGTGTGTGTGTAACTCCTCTTGTCTCCTGTATAGTGATGTATATAAATAAGGTGTCGTCATCTAGTGGGACAGAAGAGAAGCTACGGTACCAACATCACCACGAAGCTCCACTACTGTTTCATCTGGTGCGACACACAATAATTTCGGGGCCTCACAACAGTCACGGGCTACTGACAGCCTACAGCCCCGAGGTTGAGGTATAGAAAAAGAAAATGGTGTAACCCTTTTAATTTGAAGTTCATATTCTCGTCCTGTCCTTTCACTATCCCTCCCTTCTTTACCTTTCTCTGTTTTATCATCTGATGTACAGTCGGCGGCAAAAGTCCTGTCGCCTCACTTGCTTCACCGAGGCACGCGATCTTCATAGACTCGATATTATTAGGTGTAGAAAACGTGCATATTTCTCGAGTCCATGAACACTGCTTGTCTCGGCGAAGCAGGTGAGGCGAGTAAGAGTAAGGGTTGATGGCAGGTGTTTCAGATGTGAGAGACGGAACTGGTAGCTCACACAATGCCTGGTGTATACGATGGTAACGCTGAACTGGTGAAAGCGGGAGTGGAGGAGACTGTACAGTCATCTCATGTACAGTCACGAGCACTAATAAATATTCAGGTGTGTTTCAATACCTAGAGACAGTAAATAAATGCACAATAAAATCTCCATTGGAATTACTTCGTTGGTGAATTTGTCCTGTTCAAAGCTTCAACCAGAGCTGTAAACTTATTAGTGCTCGTTACTGTTTCTCTCTGCCTGGAATTTCTCACAACTATGTCTAGCCAAATTCATTTTCGTCACCTACACTTTTATTACGTTTTATTTCTTACTTATTTTAAGTGACCCCGTGTTGTAGTTAGAAAATTGGAGGTTAGTGAGTCCTTCAAACATTGCTATGAAACACACATACACACCTATATGGAAGGAGCTTGTTTCGTGGCATAGTCAGGAGGAATCAGAAGCCACCAAGTCTCATACACGATCACAGGGTCCTTAAGGGGGTGTGGGAATAGGGGGACAGGCTTGGGGAGTTTTTGGGGGGTGCAGGAGTAGGGACACAGGCTTGGGGGGGGACTGAGGGGGTGCAGGAATAGGGGGACAAGTTTGGAGTGGGTAGAAAGCCTGTCCCCCTATTCCCGCACCCCCCATGCCTGTCCCCCTACTCCCACCCCCCCTTAACTATCGCCTTTCCTATATATAAACTTTTGGAGACAGGATTTCCTCACTCACTCACCCTTATATTAAACTTTACCAGGTGACCAAAGTTGAGAATGTAGCCGGGCTCCACTTGTTGTCTTCAAAATATCCCGAAGCTCAGAGACGCCTTACATAAACACATCCGTTCACTACCACTGTCAGCCACTACTACTTTATGTATGTGTATGTGTGTGTATAAGAGAGAGAGAACGTGTGTATGTGTGTGTAAGAGAGAGAGAACGTGTGTGCGTGTGTTTGTGTAAGAGAGAGATAGTGTGTGCGTGTGTTTGTGTAAGAGAGAGATAGTGTGTGCGTGTGTTTGTGTAAGAGAGAGATAGTGTGTGCGTGTGTTTGTGTAAGAGAGAGATAGTGTGTGCGTATGTTTGTGTAGGAGAGAGAGAACGTGTGTGTGTGTGTGTGTGTGTGTGTTCTCCGGTAACAGCCAAGCAATATGTCCTTTATCATCTTGGTCAATACTCATGTTTCATAAACATAACCATTAATAATACCAACGTTTTATTACAGTAAGTCTCAACTTACATATTCTACAAATACTCTTTCTGTGTCTGTGTGTGTGTTTATATTTTCTTTTCTTTTTTATAGAGTAATGTTGTTCATCATCAGTTCTTTATTATTTCTATGTATGTATGTATGTATGTATCACTTCACCCTTATTGTCCATCACAGATAAAAATACTTTAATTAATAAACAAAGGAGGACTGATAATAAAACATTGATTTGCAACAAATGCAAACTTTTTGTTTTTATTAAACCACAGATTACAGTCAAAGTAAATAAAAATTCGCGACCACATCCTCAAATTATTAATAATATCTGAGCTGGTAACACTGCGTGGTGGGGAAGGTGTTGTTGTAAGTGAATAAATGTTACCAGCTCAAATGGCATAAACATATAAGTATGTGGTCGCGAATTTACGAGCTCAGGTGTACAGCCACAATCAAATATCCACCGACACTCTCCTTCCATCGTGGTAAATATTATCTTGGTAATAAAGAACAACACTTGTATGATTTTGCAGCACCTCATAATAACAATTGATGGAGGTTGAGTTGACATAAGTTGTTCTATGATTATATTGTGAAAAGATACTGAGTAATTTGTATGTACAGTCGGCAGCATAAGTTCGCTTCATTTCCACCTATGTATGTATGAGCTATAATGATGATATTACACAATGTAAATGCAGAGATGACAGATATAGTTCATATGTGGTAAATTACATATGTTGTTGGTATAAAAACTATTTGAGAATGCAACTATATGGTCATATTAACATTATTAAAGTCATGAGACAGACACAAATTTATGCTGCCGGCTGTACGATGGAAGGAAAGTGTCGTTGGTTATTTGATTGTGGCTGTACCAAAAGAATAGACTACTATCTCATTAAAATACAGTTTATATTCAAAGTAAATATCTGTACAAAAAACAGTAAAGGTCTGTGTGTGTGTGTCAGTGCAACATCAGTGTGAGAATCACTAATTCATTTTATTCTAGGTATAGAACACACACATACATTTTCTCTTTCTCCCTCTCTCTCATACACAAGAAACAAAACACACATGCTCTCTCTGTGTGTCTCTTTCTCTATCCCTCTCACAATAAACCAAAACTAAAATACACACACACATATATTATAACTCCTTATAGTGGGTACAGCCATGACTGATAATGATGCACCAGCGTCCAAGATGTGTTGGAGAGAAAAACAACAGAGTTCGAAAAATTAAGTCTTCTAAACCTCTCTCATTTTTTAGAATGGTTTTGAAAATAATTTGTTGGAACTCTGTTTAGTTGCTCTCCAACACTCCTTGGACCGTGGTCCAGCACTATCAGCCATGACTGTACATAGAAATAATACAAGTTGTTGATATCATGTTATAACTCCTTATAGTAAGTACATAGAAATAATACAAGTTGTTGATATCATGTTATAACTCCTTATAGTAAGTACATCGATATTATACAAGTTGTTGATATCATGTTATAACTCCTTATAGTGGAGTATAACAATATAACAGCAGGTCTTTTATATAAAACATATCAACTTAATTAATAGAATATGCAGTTTATTTTGTCATATAATAAAACATTGAAATTATTAGTAAAAAGATGGTATTAAAACTTTTTACTGAAAACATGAAATTAGATAATAATTATGATAAATATAAAATAGGTTATACTGTTTATCAAGAGTAAACAAAGTTCATAATGTGATGTGTGCTTCATTGTTACTGGTTTGTTGGTATTTGTGTGTGTATGTGTGTGT